>CANPUZ010000283.1:0-76938 GCA_947579665.1 Sympetrum striolatum
CTCCATAAATATGATATTTAGGTATATATTATTATTTATAAATGTTTTAGAAAATAAAATTTACTATTACTTTTGTATGAAACATATTTTCGTAACACTGATTGTTTAGGAGTTATTCCTGAAATACTGATAAACCGGAAGTTGCTGATTATGTACTTTGTGGGCGCTCTGGGCTCTATGGGCGAAAGGCCTGTTTCATCGTTTTTCATCCAGCATGTCCCGAACAACATTATTTATAATGTTTAGAGTTCGAAATTACTGTCGTAGATAAGTATTTACATCTTATATATGGAGAAAGTCATGTGCTGGCCACATCAGATTTTTTCTCTTAATTTTCCTTATTTTATCGAGATTTGACCGAAAAAAGCAAGAAAAACGAATAATTTTAGCGAAATTTCAATTTTTTTCCTCTTTTTTCCCTTAATTTTCCTTATTTTATCGAGATTTGACCGAAAAAAGCAAGAAAAACGAATAATTTTATCGAAATATCAATGTTTATCCTCATTTTTTTCCTTAATTTTCCTTATTTTATCGAGATCTGACCAAAAAAAGCAAGAAAAAAGAATAATTTTAGCGAAATTTCAATTTTTTTATTTTTTTTTCCCTTAATTTTCCTAATTTTATCGAGATTCGACCGAAAAAAGCAAGAAAAACGAATAATTTTAGCGAAATATCAATTTATATCCTCTTTTTTCCCTTAATTTTCCTTATTTTATCGAGATTTGACCGAAAAAAGCATGAAAAACGAATAATATTAGCGAAATTTTAATTTTTTCCTCTTTTTTTCTGTTAATTTTCCTTATTTTATCGAGATTTGACCGAAAAAAAGCAAGAAAAACGAATAATTTTAGCGAAATTTCAATTTTTTTCATCTTTTTTTCCCTTAATTTTCCTTACTTTATTGAGATTTAACCGAAAAAAAAAAGAAAAACGAATAATTTTAGCGAAATTTCAATTTTCTACATCTTTTTTTCCCTTAATTTTCCTTATTTTATCGAGATTTGACCGAAAAAAGCAAGAAAAACGAATAATATTAACGAAATTACAGTTTTTTTCCTCTTTTATTCCTTCATTCTCCTCATTTAACGAGATTTGACCGAAAAAAGCAAGTAAAACGAATAATTTTCGCGGAATATCAATTTTTATCCTCTTTTTTCCCTTAATTTTCCTTATTTTATCGAGATTTCACCGAAAAAAGCAAGAAAAACGAATAATGTTAGCGATATTTCAATTTGTTTCCTCTTTTTTCTCTTAATTTTCCTTATTTTATCGAGATTTGACTGAAAAAAGCAAGAAAAACGAATAATTTTAGCGAAATTTCAATTTTTTTCCTCTTTTTTCCCTTAATTTTCCTTATTTTATCGAGAGTTTACCGAAAAAAGCAAGAAAAACGAATAATTTTAGCGAAATATCAATTTTTATCCTCTTTTTTCCCTTAATTTTCCTTATTTTATCGAGATTTGACCGAAAAAAGCATGAAAAACGAATAATATTAGCGAAATTTCAATTTTTTCCTCTTTTTTTCTGTTAATTTTCCTTATTTTATCGAGATTTGACCGAAAAAAGCAAGAAAAACGAATAATTTTAGCGAAATTTCAATTTTTTTCATCTTTTTTTCCCTTAATTTTCCTTACTTTATTGAGATTTGACCGAAAAAAGCAAGAAAAACGAATAACTTTAGCGAAATTTCAATTTTTTCCTCTTTCTTTCCCTTAATTTTCTTTATTTTATCGAGATTTCACCGAAAAAAGCAAGAAAAATGGATGATTTTAGTAAAATTTCAATTTTTTTCCTCTTTATTCCCCTTAATTTCCCTTATTTTATCGAGATTTGACCGAAAAAAGCAAGAAAAACCAATAATTTTATCGAAATATCAATTTTTATCCTCTTTTTTCCCTTAATTTTCCTTATTTTATCGAGATTTGACCGAAAAAAGCAAGAAAAACGAATAATTTTAGCGAAATTTCTATTTTTTCCTTCTTTTTTTCCCTTAATTTTCCTTATTTTATCGAGATTTGATCGAAAAAAGCAAGAAAAACAAGTAATTATAGCGAAATTTCAATTTTTTTCATCTTTTTTCCCTTAATTTTCCTTATTTTATCGAGAATTGACCGAAAAACGCAAGAAAAACGAATAATTTTAGCGCAATTTCAATTTCTTTCCTCATTTTTTCCTTCATTCTCCTCATTTAACGAGATTTGACCGAAAAAAGCAAGAAAAACGAATAATTTTATCGAAATATCAATTTTAATCCTCTTTTTTTCCCTTAATTTTCCTTATTTTATCCAGATTTGACCGAAAAAAGTAAGAAAAACGAATTATTTTAGCGAAATTTCAATTTTTTTCCTCTTTTTTTCCCTTAATTTTCCTTATTTTATGGAGATTTGACCAAAAAAAGCAAGAAAAACGAATAATTTTAGCGAAATTTCAATTTTTTTCCCTTAATTTTCCTAATTTTATCTAGATTTGACCGAAAAAAGGAAGAAAAACGAATAATTTTAGCGAAATTTCAATTTTTTTCCTCTTTTTTTTCCCTTAATTTTCCTTATTTTATCGAGATTTGAACGAAAAAAGCAAGAAAAACGAATAATTTTAGCGAAATTTCAATTTTTTTCCTCTTTTTTTCCCTTAATTTTCCTTATTTTATCGAGATTTGACCGAAAAAAGCAAGAAAACGAATAATTTTAGCGAAATTTCAATTTTTTTCCTCTTTTTTTCCCTTAATTTTCCTAATTTTATCGAGATTTTACCGAAAAAAGCAAGAAAAACGAATAATTTTAGCGAAATTATAATTTTTTTTCCTCTTTTTTCCCTTAAGTTTCCTTATTTTATCGAGATTTGACCGAAAAAAGCAAGAAAAACGAATAATTTTAGCGAAATTTTAATTTTTCCTCTTTTTTTTCCCTTAATTTTCCTTATTTTATCGAGATTTGACGGAAAAAAGCAAGAAAAACGAATAATTTTAGCGAAATTTCAATTTTTTTCCTCTTTTTTTCCCTTAATTTTCCTTATTTTATCGAGATTTGACCGAGAAAAGCAAGAAAAACGAATAATTTTAGTGAAATATCAATTTTTATCCTCCTTTTTCCCTTAATTTTCCTTATTTTATCGAGATTTGACCGAAAAAAGAAAGAAAAACGAATAATTTTATCGAAATATCAATTTTTATCCTCTTTTTTCCCTTAATTTTCCTTATATTATCGAGATTTGACCGAAAAAAGCAAGAAAAACGAATAATTTTAGCGAAATTTCAAATTTTTTTCCTCTTTTTTTCCTTCATTCTCCTCATTTAACGAGATTTGACTTAAAAAAGCAAGAAAAACGAATAATTAATCGAAATATCAATTTTTTTCCTCTTTTTTTCCCTTAATTTTCCTTATTTTATCGAGATATGACCGAGAAAAGCAAGAAAAACGAATAATTTTATCGAAATATCAATTTTTTTCCTCTTTTTTTCCCTTAATTTTCCTTATTTTATCGAGATTTGACCGAAAATAGCAAGAAAATAGAATAATTTTAGCGAAATTTCAATTTTTTTCCTGTTTTTTTCCCTTAATTTGCCGTATTTTATTTAGATTTGACCGAAAAAAGCAAGAAAAACGAATAATTTTAGCGAAATTTCCTTTTTTTCCCCTTTTTTTCCTTCATTCTCCTCATTTAACGAGATTTGACCGAAAAAAGCAAGAAATACGAAAATTTTAACAAAATATCAATTTTTTTCCTCTTTTTTCCCTTAATTTTCCTTATTTTATCGAGATTTTACCGAAAAAGGCAAGAAAAACGAATAATTTTAGCGAAATTTCAATTTTTTTCATCTTTTTTCCCTTGGTTTTCCTTATTTTATCGAGATTTGACCGAAAAAAGCAAGAAAAACGAATAATTTTAGCGAATTATCAATTTTTATCCTCTTTTTTTCCCTTAATTTTCCTTATTTTATCGAGATTTGACCGAAAAAAGCAAGAAAAACGAATCATTTTAGCGAAATATCAATTTTTTTCCTCTTTTTTCCCTTAATTTTCCTTATTTTATCGAGATTTTACCGAAAAAAGCAAGAAAAACGAATGATTTTAGCGAAATTTCAATTTTTTTCCTCTTTTTTTCCCTTAATTTTCCTTATTTTATAGAGGTTTGACCGAAAAAAGCAAGAAAAACATATAATTTTCGCGAAATTTCAATTTTTTTCCTCTTTTTTTCCTTCATTCTCCTCATTTAACGAGATTTGATCGAGAAAAGCAAGAAAAATGAATATTTTTATCGAAATATCAATTTTTATCCTCTTTTTTTCCCATAATTTTCCTTATTTTATCGAGATATCGCCGAAAAAATCAAGAAAAACGAATAATTTTAGCGAAATTTCAATTTTTTTCATCTTTTTTTTCCCTTAATTTTCCTTATTTTATCGAGATTTGACCGATAAAAGCAAGAAAAACAAATAATTTTAGCGAAATTTCAATTTTTTTCCTCTTTTTTTCCTTCATTCTCCTCATTTAACGAGATTTGACCGATAAAAGCAAGAAAAACAAATAATTTTATCGAAATATCAACGTTTATCCTCTATTTTTTTCCTAAATTTTCCTTATTTCATCGAGATTTGACCGAAAAAAGCAAGAAAAACGAATAACTTTAGCGAAATTTCAATTTTTTCCTCTTTTCTTCCCTTAATTTTCCTTATTCTATCGAGATTTAACCGAAAAAAGCAAGAAAAATGGATAATTTTAGCAAAATTTCAATTTTTTTCCTCTTTATTCCCCTTAATTTCCCTTATTTTATCGAGATTTGACCGAAAAAAGCAAGAAAAACGAATAATTTTAGCGAAATTTCAATTTTTTCCCTCTTTTTTTCCCTTAATTTTCCTTATTTTATCGAGATTTGACCGAAAAAAGCAAGAAAAACGAATTATTTTAGCGAAATTTCAATTTTTTTCCTCTTTTTTTCCCTTAATTTTCCTTATTTTATGGAGATTTGACCAAAAAAAGCAAGAAAAACGAATGATTTTAGCGAAATTTCAATTTTTTTCCCTTAATTTTCCTAATTTTATCGAGATTTGACCGAAAAAAGCAAGAAAAACGAATAATTTTAGCGAAATTTCAATTTTTTTCCTCTTTTTCTCCCTTAATTTTCCTTATTTTATCGAGATTTGACCGAAAAAAGCAAGAAAAACGAATAATTTTATCGAAATATCAATGTTTATCCTCATTTTTTTCCTTAATTTTCCTTATTTTATCGAGATCTGACCAAAAAAAGCAAGAAAAACGAATAATTTTAGCGAAATTTCAATTTTTTTATTTTTTTTCCCTTAATTTTCCTAATTTTATCGAGATTCGACCGAAAAAAGCAAGAAAAACGAATAATTTTAGCGAAATATCAATTTATATCCTCTTTTTTCCCTTAATTTTCCTTATTTTATCGAGATTTGACCGAAAAAAGCATGAAAAACGAATAATATTAGCGAAATTTCAATTTTTTCCTCTTTTTTTCTGTTAATTTTCCTTATTTTATCGAGATTTGACCGAAAAAAGCAAGAAAAACGAATAATTTTAGCGAAATTTCAATTTTTTTCATCTTTTTTTCCCTTAATTTTCCTTACTTTATTGAGATTTGACCGAAAAAAGCAAGAAAAACGAATAACTTTAGCGAAATTTCAATTTTTTCCTCTTTCTTTCCCTTAATTTTCTTTATTTTATCGAGATTTTACCGAAAAAAGCAAGAAAAATGGATGATTTTAGTAAAATTTCAATTTTTTTCCTCTTTATTCCCCTTAATTTCCCTTATTTTATCGAGATTTGACCGAAAAAAGCAAGAAAAACCAATAATTTTATCGAAATATCAATTTTTATCCTCTTTTTTCCCTTAATTTTCCTTATTTTATCGAGATTTGACCGAAAAAAGCAACAAAAACGAATAATTTTAGCGAAATTTCTATTTTTTCCCTCTTTTTTTCCCTTAATTTTCCTTATTTTATCGAGATTTAACCGAAAAAAAAAGAAAAACGAATAATTTTAGCGAAATTTCAATTTTCTACATCTTTTTTTCCCTTAATTTTCCTTATTTTATCGAGATTTGACCGAAAAAAGCAAGAAAAACGAATAATAATAACGAAATTACAGTTTTTTTCCTCTTTTATTCCTTCATTCTCCTCATTTAACGAGATTTGACCGAAAAAAGCAAGTAAAACGAATAATTTTCGCGGAATATCAATTTTATCCTCTTTTTTCCCTTAATTTTCCTTATTTTATCGAGATTTCACCGGAAAAAGCAAGAAAAACGAATAATGTCAGCGATATTTCAATTTGTTTCCTCTTTTTTACTTTCTCCATATACGATGTATAGAGAAAGTATTGTTTTCATGAAAAAATTCGACTTCGAGATTTCAACGGAAATACATGTTTTGGGGTCCCTAGAACACGTTTTGACCATTTTCGGAATGATGTCTGTGTGTATGTGTGTGTGTGTGTGTGTGTGTGTGTGTGTGTGTGTGTGTGTGTGTGTGATAGTGGACGCTCTAACGTGAAAACTATTGGTCGTATCAACACCAAACTTCATATATAGTACTGTGGTGTGTGCTGTCAGAGTTGATTAGTTTTTGGAGTAAATCGGTCAACCAGAAGTCGAGCTTTATTCATTAAAGCTCATTTCCGGTTTTCAAAATATCTCCATAAATATGATATATACGTATATTGTATTAATTATAAAAGTTTTAGATAATGTAATTTACTATAACTTTTGTATTTAACATATTTTTGTATCACCGGTTGATTAGGAGTTATTCGTGAAACACTGATAAACCGGAAGAGGATGATTATGTACTTTGTGGGCGCTCTAACATGAAAACAATTTGGCGGATCAACACCAAATTTCATATGTAGTACTTCTATTACAGTTTTTAGAGGTGATTAGTTTTTGGAGTAAATCGGTTAACCGGAAGTTGAGCTTCATTCTTCAAAGCTCATTTCCGGTTTTCAAAATATCTCCATAAATATGATATTTAGGTATATATTATTATTTATAAATGTTTTAGAAAATAAAATTTACTATTACTTTTGTATGAAACATATTTTCGTAACACTGATTGTTTAGGAGTTATTCCTGAAATACTGATAAACCGGAAGTTGCTGATTATGTACTTTGTGGGCGCTCTGGGCTCTATGGGCGAAAGGCCTGTTTCATCGTTTTTCATCCAGCATGTCCCGAACAACATTATTTATAATGTTTAGAGTTCGAAATTACTGTCGTAGATAAGTATTTACATCTTATATATGGAGAAAGTCATGTGCTGGCCACATCAGATTTTTTCTCTTAATTTTCCTTATTTTATCGAGATTTGACCGAAAAAAGCAAGAAAAACGAATAATTTTAGCGAAATTTCAATTTTTTTCCTCTTTTTTCCCTTAATTTTCCTTATTTTATCGAGATTTTACCGAAAAAAGCAAGAAAAACGAATGATTTTAGCGAAATTTCAATTTTTATCCTCTTTTTTTCCCTTAATTTTCCTTATTTTATCGAGATCTGACCGAAAAAAGCAAGAAAAACGAATAATTTTAGCGAAATTTCAATTTTTTTATTTTTTTTCCCTTAATTTTCCTAAATTTATCGAGATTTGACCGAAAAAAGCAAGAAAAACGAATAATTTTAGCGAAATATCAATTTTTATCCTCTTTTTTCCCTTAATTTTCCTTAATTTATCGAGATTTGACCGAAAAAAGCATGAAAAACGAATAATATTAGCGAAATTTCAATTTTTTCCTCTTTTTTTCTGTTAATTTTCCTTAATTTATCGAGATTTGACCGAAAAAAGCATGAAAAACGAATAATATTAGCGAAATTTCATTTTTTTCCTCTTTTTTTCTGTTAATTTTCCTTATTTTATCGAGATTTGACCGAAAAAAGCAAGAAAAACGAATAATTTTAGCGAAATTTCAATTTTTTTCATCTTTTTTTCCCTTAATTTTCCTTACTTTATTGAGATTTGACCGAAAAAAGCAAGAAAAACGAATAACTTTAGCGAAATTTCAATTTTTTCCTCTTTCTTTCCCTTAATTTTCTTTATTTTATCGAGATTTCACCGAAAAAAGCAAGAAAAATGGATGATTTTAGTAAAATTTCAATTTTTTTCCTCTTTATTCCCCTTAATTTCCCTTATTTTATCGAGATTTGACCGAAAAAAGCAAGAAAAACCAATAATTTTATCGAAACATCAATTTTTATCCTCTTTTTTCCCTTAATTTTCCTTATTTTATCGAGATTTGACCGAAAAAAGCAAGAAAAACGAATAATTTTAGCGAAATTTCTATTTTTTCCCTCTTTTTTTCCCTTAATTTTCCTTATTTTATCGAGATTTGATCGAAAAAAGCAAGAAAAACAAGTAATTTTAGCGAAATTTCAATTTTTTTCATCTTTTTTTCCCTTAATTTTCCTTATTTTATCGAGAATTGACCGAAAAAAGCAAGAAAAACGAATAATTTTAGCGAAATTTCAATTTCTTTCCTCATTTTTTCCTTCATTCTCCTCATTTAACGAGATTTGACCGAAAAAAGCAAGAAAAACGAATAATTTTATCGAAATATCAATTTTAATCCTCTTTTTTTCCCTTAATTTTCCTTATTTTATCCAGATTTGACCGAAAAAAGTAAGAAAAACGAATTATTTTAGCGAAATTTCAATTTTTTTCCTCTTTTTTTCCCTTAATTTTCCTTATTTAATTGAGATTTGACCAAAAAAAGCAAGAAAAACGAATAATTTTAGCGAAATTTCAATTTTTTTCCCTGAATTTTCCTAATTTTATCGAGATTTGACCGAAAAAAGCAAGAAAAACGAATAATTTTAGCGAAATTTCAATTTTTTTCCTCTTTTTTTTCCCTTAATTTTCCTTATTTTATCGAGATTTGACCGAAAAAAGCAAGAAAAACGAATAATTTTAGCGAAATTTCTATTTTTTCCCTCTTTTTTTCCCTTAATTTTCCTTATTTTATCGAGATTTAACCGAAAAAAAAAGAAAAACGAATAATTTTAGCGAAATTTCAATTTTCTACATCTTTTTTTCCCTTAATTTTCCTTATTTTATCGAGATTTGACCGAAAAAAGCAAGAAAAACGAATAATAATAACGAAATTACAGTTTTTTTCCTCTTTTATTCCTTCATTCTCCTCATTTAACGAGATTTGACCGAAAAAAGCAAGTAAAACGAATAATTTTCGCGGAATATCAATTTTATCCTCTTTTTTCCCTTAATTTTCCTTATTTTATCGAGATTTCACCGAAAAAAGCAAGAAAAACGAATAATGTTAGCGATATTTCAATTTGTTTCCTCTTTTTTACTTTCTCCATATACGAAGTATAGAGAAAGTATTGTTTTCATGAAAAAATTCGACTTCGAGATTTCAACGGAAATACATGTTTTGGGGTCCCTAGAACACGTTTTGACCATTTTCGGAATGATGTCTGTGTGTATGTGTGTGTGTGTGTGTGTGTGTGTGTGTGTGTGTGTGTGTGATAGTGGACGCTCTAACGTGAAAACTATTGGTCGTATCAACACCAAACTTCATATATAGTACTGTGGTGTGTGCTGTCAGAGTTGATTAGTTTTTGGAGTAAATCGGTCAACCAGAAGTCGAGCTTTATTCATTAAAGCTCATTTCCGGTTTTCAAAATATCTCCATAAATATGATATATACGTATATTGTATTAATTATAAAAGTTTTAGATAATGTAATTTACTATAACTTTTGTATTTAACATATTTTTGTATCACCGGTTGATTAGGAGTTATTCGTGAAACACTGATAAACCGGAAGAGGATGATTATGTACTTTGTGGGCGCTCTAACATGAAAACAATTTGGCGGATCAACACCAAATTTCATATGTAGTACTTCTATTACAGTTTTTAGAGGTGATTAGTTTTTGGAGTAAATCGGTTAACCGGAAGTTGAGCTTCATTCTTCAAAGCTCATTTCCGGTTTTCAAAATATCTCCATAAATATGATATTTAGGTATATATTATTATTTATAAATGTTTTAGAAAATAAAATTTACTATTACTTTTGTATGAAACATATTTTCGTAACACTGATTGTTTAGAAGTTATTCCTGAAATACTGATAAACCGGAAGTTGCTGATTATGTACTTTGTGGGCGCTCTGGGCTCTATGGGCGAAAGGCCTGTTTCATCGTTTTTCATCCAGCATGTCCCGAACAACATTATTTACAATGTTTAGAGTTCGAAATTACTGTCGTAGATAAGTATTTACATCTTATATATGGAGAAAGTCATGTGCTGGCCACATCAGATTTTTTCTCTTAATTTTCCTTATTTTATCGAGATTTGACCGAAAAAAGCAAGAAAAACGAATAATTTTAGCGAAATTTCAATTTTTTTCCTCTTTTTTCCCTTAATTTTCCTTATTTTATCGAGATTTTACCGAAAAAAGCAAGAAAAACGAATGATTTTAGCGAAATTTCAATTTTTATCCTCTTTTTTTCCCTTAATTTTCCTTATTTTATCGAGATCTGACCGAAAAAAGCAAGAAAAACGAATAATTTTAGCGAAATTTCAATTTTTTTATTTTTTTTCCCTTAATTTTCCTAAATTTATCGAGATTTGACCGAAAAAAGCAAGAAAAACGAATAATTTTAGCGAAATATCAATTTTTATCCTCTTTTTTCCCTTAATTTTCCTTAATTTATCGAGATTTGACCGAAAAAAGCATGAAAAACGAATAATATTAGCGAAATTTCAATTTTTTCCTCTTTTTTTCTGTTAATTTTCCTTAATTTATCGAGATTTGACCGAAAAAAGCATGAAAAACGAATAATATTAGCGAAATTTCATTTTTTTCCTCTTTTTTTCTGTTAATTTTCCTTATTTTATCGAGATTTGACCGAAAAAAGCAAGAAAAACGAATAATTTTAGCGAAATTTCAATTTTTTTCATCTTTTTTTCCCTTAATTTTCCTTACTTTATTGAGATTTGACCGAAAAAAGCAAGAAAAACGAATAACTTTAGCGAAATTTCAATTTTTTCCTCTTTCTTTCCCTTAATTTTCTTTATTTTATCGAGATTTCACCGAAAAAAGCAAGAAAAATGGATGATTTTAGTAAAATTTCAATTTTTTTCCTCTTTATTCCCCTTAATTTCCCTTATTTTATCGAGATTTGACCGAAAAAAGCAAGAAAAACCAATAATTTTATCGAAACATCAATTTTTATCCTCTTTTTTCCCTTAATTTTCCTTATTTTATCGAGATTTGACCGAAAAAAGCAAGAAAAACGAATAATTTTAGCGAAATTTCTATTTTTTCCCTCTTTTTTTCCCTTAATTTTCCTTATTTTATCGAGATTTGATCGAAAAAAGCAAGAAAAACAAGTAATTTTAGCGAAATTTCAATTTTTTTCATCTTTTTTTCCCTTAATTTTCCTTATTTTATCGAGAATTGACCGAAAAAAGCAAGAAAAACGAATAATTTTAGCGAAATTTCAATTTCTTTCCTCATTTTTTCCTTCATTCTCCTCATTTAACGAGATTTGACCGAAAAAAGCAAGAAAAACGAATAATTTTATCGAAATATCAATTTTAATCCTCTTTTTTTCCCTTAATTTTCCTTATTTTATCCAGATTTGACCGAAAAAAGTAAGAAAAACGAATTATTTTAGCGAAATTTCAATTTTTTTCCTCTTTTTTTCCCTTAATTTTCCTTATTTAATTGAGATTTGACCAAAAAAAGCAAGAAAAACGAATAATTTTAGCGAAATTTCAATTTTTTTCCCTGAATTTTCCTAATTTTATCGAGATTTGACCGAAAAAAGCAAGAAAAACGAATAATTTTAGCGAAATTTCAATTTTTTTCCTCTTTTTTTTCCCTTAATTTTCCTTATTTTATCGAGATTTGACCGAAAAAAGCAAGAAAAACGAATAATTTTAGCGAAATTTCTATTTTTTCCCTCTTTTTTTCCCTTAATTTTCCTTATTTTATCGAGATTTAACCGAAAAAAAAAGAAAAACGAATAATTTTAGCGAAATTTCAATTTTCTACATCTTTTTTTCCCTTAATTTTCCTTATTTTATCGAGATTTGACCGAAAAAAGCAAGAAAAACGAATAATAATAACGAAATTACAGTTTTTTTCCTCTTTTATTCCTTCATTCTCCTCATTTAACGAGATTTGACCGAAAAAAGCAAGTAAAACGAATAATTTTCGCGGAATATCAATTTTATCCTCTTTTTTCCCTTAATTTTCCTTATTTTATCGAGATTTCACCGAAAAAAGCAAGAAAAACGAATAATGTTAGCG
The DNA here is from genome assembly GCA_947579665.1 of Sympetrum striolatum. Taxonomy (NCBI): domain Eukaryota; kingdom Metazoa; phylum Arthropoda; class Insecta; order Odonata; family Libellulidae; genus Sympetrum; species Sympetrum striolatum. The sequence goes on from CANPUZ010000283.1 coordinate 12,287, forward strand.
ATATTTCAATTTGTTTCCTCTTTTTTACTTTCTCCATATACGAAGTATAGAGAAAGTATTGTTTTCATGAAAAAATTCGACTTCGAGATTTCAACGGAAATACATGTTTTGGGGTCCCTAGAACACGTTTTGACCATTTTCGGAATGATGTCTGTGTGTATGTGTGTGTGTGTGTGTGTGTGTGTGTGTGTGTGTGTGTGTGTGTGATAGTGGACGCTCTAACGTGAAAACTATTGGTCGTATCAACACCAAACTTCATATATAGTACTGTGGTGTGTGCTGTCAGAGTTGATTAGTTTTTGGAGTAAATCGGTCAACCAGAAGTCGAGCTTTATTCATTAAAGCTCATTTCCGGTTTTCAAAATATCTCCATAAATATGATATATACGTATATTGTATTAATTATAAAAGTTTTAGATAATGTAATTTACTATAACTTTTGTATTTAACATATTTTTGTATCACCGGTTGATTAGGAGTTATTCGTGAAACACTGATAAACCGGAAGAGGATGATTATGTACTTTGTGGGCGCTCTAACATGAAAACAATTTGGCGGATCAACACCAAATTTCATATGTAGTACTTCTATTACAGTTTTTAGAGGTGATTAGTTTTTGGAGTAAATCGGTTAACCGGAAGTTGAGCTTCATTCTTCAAAGCTCATTTCCGGTTTTCAAAATATCTCCATAAATATGATATTTAGGTATATATTATTATTTATAAATGTTTTAGAAAATAAAATTTACTATTACTTTTGTATGAAACATATTTTCGTAACACTGATTGTTTAGGAGTTATTCCTGAAATACTGATAAACCGGAAGTTGCTGATTATGTACTTTGTGGGCGCTCTGGGCTCTATGGGCGAAAGGCCTGTTTCATCGTTTTTCATCCAGCATGTCCCGAACAACATTATTTATAATGTTTAGAGTTCGAAATTACTGTCGTAGATAAGTATTTACATCTTATATATGGAGAAAGTCATGTGCTGGCCACATCAGATTTTTTCTCTTAATTTTCCTTATTTTATCGAGATTTGACCGAAAAAAGCAAGAAAAACGAATAATTTTAGCGAAATTTCAATTTTTTTCCTCTTTTTTCCCTTAATTTTCCTTATTTTATCGAGATTTTACCGAAAAAAGCAAGAAAAACGAATGATTTTAGCAAAATTTCAATTTTTATCCTCTTTTTTTCCCTTAATTTTCCTTATTTTATCGAGATCTGACCGAAAAAAGCAAGAAAAACGAATAATTTTAGCGAAATTTCAATTTTTTTATTTTTTTTTCCCTTAATTTTCCTAAATTTATCGAGATTTGACCGAAAAAAGCAAGAAAAACGAATAATTTTAGCGAAATATCAATTTTTATCCTCTTTTTTCCCTTAATTTTCCTTAATTTATCGAGATTTGACCGAAAAAAGCATGAAAAACGAATAATATTAGCGAAATTTCAATTTTTTCCTCTTTTTTTCTGTTAATTTTCCTTATTTTATCGAGATTTGACCGAAAAAAGCAAGAAAAACGAATAATTTTAGCGAAATTTCAATTTTTTTCATCTTTTTTTCCCTTAATTTTCCTTACTTTATTGAGATTTGACCGAAAAAAGCAAGAAAAACGAATAACTTTAGCGAAATTTCAATTTTTTCCTCTTTCTTTCCCTTAATTTTCTTTATTTTATCGAGATTTCACCGAAAAAAGCAAGAAAAATGGATGATTTTAGTAAAATTTCAATTTTTTTCCTCTTTATTCCCCTTAATTTCCCTTATTTTATCGAGATTTGACCGAAAAAAGCAAGAAAAACCAATAATTTTATCGAAATATCAATTTTTATCCTCTTTTTTCCCTTAATTTTCCTTATTTTATCGAGATTTGACCGAAAAAAGCAAGAAAAACGAATAATTTTAGCGAAATTTCTATTTTTTCCCTCTTTTTTTCCCTTAATTTTCCTTATTTTATCGAGATTTGATCGAAAAAAGCAAGAAAAACAAGTAATTTTAGCGAAATTTCAATTTTTTTCATCTTTTTTTCCCTTAATTTTCCTTATTTTATCGAGATTTGACCGAAAAAAGCAAGAAAAACGAATAATTTTAGCGAAATTTCAATTTCTTTCCTCATTTTTTCCTTCATCCTCCTCATTTAACGAGATTTGACCGAAAAAAGCAAGAAAAACGAATAATTTTATCGAAATATCAATTTTAATCCTCTTTTTTTCCCTTAATTTTCCATATTTTATCCAGATTTGACCGAAAAAAGTAAGAAAAACGAATTATTTTAGCGAAATTTCAATTTTTTTCCTCTTTTTTTCCCTTAATTTTCCTTATTTTATTGAGATTTGACCAAAAAAAGCAAGAAAAACGAATAATTTTAGCGAAATTTCAATTTTTTTCCCTGAATTTTCCTAATTTTATCGAGATTTGACCGAAAAAAACAAGAAAAACGAATAATTTTTGCGAAATTTCAATTTTTTTCCTCTTTTTTTTCCCTTAATTTTCCTTATTTTATCGAGATTTGAACGAAAAAAGCAAGAAATACGAATAATTTTAGCGAAATTTCAATTTTTTTCCTCTTTTTTTCCCTTAATTTTCCTTATTTTATCGAGATTTGACCGAAAAAAGCAAGAAAACGAATAATTTTAGCGAAATTTCAATTTTTTTCCTCTTTTTTTCCCTTAATTTTCCTAATTTTATCGAGATTTGACCGAAAAAAGCAAGAAAAACGAATAATTTTAGCGAAATTATAATTTTTTTTCCTCTTTTTTCCCTTAAGTTTCCTTATTTTATCGAGATTTGACCGAAAAAAGCAAGAAAAACGAATAATTTTAGCGAAATTTTAATTTTTTCTCTTTTTTTTCCCTTAATTTTCCTTATTTTATCGAGATTTGACGGAAAAAAGCAAGAAAAACGAATAATTTTAGCGAAATTTCAATTTTTTTCCTCTTTTTTTCCCTTAATTTTCCTTATTTTATCGAGATTTGACCCAGAAAAGCAAGAAAAACGAATAATTTTAGTGAAATATCAATTTTTATCCTCTTTTTTCCCTTAATTTTCCTTATTTTATCGAGATTTGACCGAAAAAAGAAAGAAAAACGAATAATTTTATCGAAATATCAATTTTTATCCTCTTTTTTCCCTTAATTTTCCTTATATTATCGAGATTTGACCGAAAAAAGCAAGAAAAACGAATAATTTTAGCGAAATTTCAAATTTTTTTCCTCTTTTTTTCCTTCATTCTCCTCATTTAACGAGATTTGACTTAAAAAAGCAAGAAAAACGAATAATTAATCGAAATATCAATTTTTTTCCTCTTTTTTTCCCTTAATTTTCCTTATTTTATCGAGATATGACCGAGAAAAGCAAGAAAAACGAATAATTTTATCGAAATATCAATTTTTTTCCTCTTTTTTTCCCTTAATTTTCCTTATTTTATCGAGATTTGACCGAAAAGAGCAAGAAAATGGAATAATTTTAGCGAAATTTCAATTTTTTTCGTCTTTTTTTCCCTTAATTTGCCGTATTTTATTTAGATTTGACCGAAAAAAGCAAGAAAAACGAATAATTTTAGCGAAATTTCCTTTTTTTTCCCTTTTTTTCCTTCATTCTCCTCATTTAACGAGATTTGACCGAAAAAAGCAGGAAATACGAAAATTTTAACAAAATATCAATTTTTTTCCTCTTTTTTCCCTTAATTTTCCTTATTTTATCGAGATTTTACCGAAAAAGGCAAGAAAAACGAATAATTTTAGCGAAATTTCAATTTTTTTCATCTTTTTTCCCTTGGTTTTCCTTATTTTATCGAGATTTGACCGAAAAAAGCAAGAAAAACGAATAATTTTAGCGAATTATCAATTTGTATCCTTTTTTTTCCCTTAATTTTCCTTATTTTATCGAGATTTGACCGAAAAAAGCAAGAAAAACGAATCATTTTAGCGAAATTTCAATTTTTTTCCTCTTATTTTCCCTTAATTTTCCTTATTTAATCGAGATTTGACCGAAAAGAGCAAGAAAAACGAATAATTTTAGCGAAATTTCAATTTTTTTCCTATTTTTTTCCCTAAATTTTCCTTATTTTATCGAGATTTGACCAAAAAAAGCAAGAAAAACGAATAATTTTAGCGAAATTTCAATTTTTTTACTTTTTTTCCCCTTAATTTTCCTTATTTTATCGAGATTTGACCGAAAAAAGCAAGAAAAACGAATAATTTTAGCAAAATTTCAATTTTTTTACTATTTTTCCCTTAATTTTCCTTATTTTATCGAGATTTGACCGAAAAAAGCAAGAAAAACGAATAATTTTAGCGACATTTCAAATTTTATCCTCTTTTCTTCCCTTAATTTTCCTTATTTTATCGTGATTCGACCGAAAAAAGCAAGAAAAACGAATAATTTTAGCGAAATTTCAATTTTTATCCTCTTTTTTTTCCCTTAATTTTCCTTATTTTATCGAGATTTGACCGAAAAAAGCAAGAAAAACGAATAATTTCAGCGAAATTTCAATTTTTTTCTTCTTTTTTTCCCTTAATTTTCCTCATTTAACGAGATTAGACCGAAAAAAGCAAGAAATACGAATAATTTTAGCAAAATATCAATTTTTAAATTCTTTTTTCCCTTGATTTTCCTTATTTTATCGAGATTTGACCGAAAAAAGCAAGAAAAACGAATAATTTTAGCGAAATTTCCATTTTATTTCCTCTTTTTTTCCCTTAATTTTCCTTATTTTAACGAGATTTGACCGAAAAAAGCAAGAACTACGAATAATTATAGCAAAATTTCAATTTTTTTCCTTTTTTTTCCCTTAATTTTCCTTATTTTATCGAGATTTGACCGATAAAAGCAAGAAAAACGAATAATTTTAGCGAAATTTCAATTTTTTTCCCCTTTTTTCCCTTCGTTCTCCTCATTTAACGAGATTAGACCGAAAAAAGCAAGAAATACGAATAATTTTAGCAAAATATAAATTTTTAAATTCTTTTTTCCCTTGATTTTCCTTATTTTATCGAGATTTGACCGAAAAAAGCAAGAAAAACGAATAATTTTAGCGAAATATCAATTTTTATCCTCTTTTTTTCCCTTAATTTTCCTTATTTTATCGAGATTTGACCAAAAAAAGCAAGAAAAACGAATCGTTTAGCGAAATTTCAATTTTTTTCCTCTTTTTTTCCCTTAATTTTCCTTATTTTATCGAGATTTGACCGAAAAGAGCAAGAAAAACGAATAATTTTAGCGAAATTTCAATTTTTTTCGTCTTTTTTTCGCTTAATTTACATTATTTTATCGAGATTTGACCGAAAACAGCAAGAAAAACGATTAATTTTAGCGAAATATCAATTTTTTTCCTTCATTCTTCTCATTTAAGAAGATTTGACCGAAAAAAGCAAGAAAATCGAATAATTTTATCGAAATATCAATTTTTATCCTCTTTTTTTCCCTTAATTTTCCTTACTTTATTGAGATTTGACCGAAAAAAGCAAGAAAAACGAATAATTTTAGCAAAATTTCAATTTTTTTACTTTTTTTCCCTTAATTTTCCTTATTTTATCGAGATTTGACCGAAAAAAGCAAGAAAAACGAATAATTTTAGCGACATTTCAAATTTTATCCTCTTTTATTCCCTTAATTTTCCTTATTTTATCGAGATTCGACCGAAAAAAGCAAGAAAAACGAATAATTTTAGCGAAATTTTAATTTTTATCCTCTTTTTTTTCCCTTAATTTTCCTTATTTTATCGAGATTTGACCGAAAAAAGCAAGAAAAACGAATAATTTCAGCGAAATTTCAATTTTTTTCCTCTTTTTTTCCCTTTTTTAACTAGATTTGACATAAAAAGCAAGAAATACGAATAATTATAGCATAATATAAATTTTTATCCTCTTTTTTTCCTTAATTTTCCTTATTTTATCAAGATTTGACCGAAAAAAGCAAGAAAAACGAATAATTTTAGCGAAATTTCAATTTTTTTCCTCTTTTTTTCCCTTAATTTTCCTTATTTTATGGAGATATGACCGATAAAAGCAAGAAAAACGAATAATTTTAGCGAAATTTCAATTTTTTTCCCCTTTTTTTCCTTCATTCTCCTCATTTAACGAGATTAGACCGAAAAAAGCAAGAAATACGAATAGTTTTAGCAAAATATCAATTTTTAAATTCTTTTTTCCCTTGATTTTCCTTATTTTATCGAGATTTGACCGAAAAAAGCAAGAAAAACGAATAATTTTAGCGAAATTCCCATTTTATTTCATCTTTTTTCCCTTAATTTTCCTTATTTTAACGAGATTTGACCGAAAAAAGCAAGAAATACGAATAATTATAGCAAAATTTCAATTTTTTTCCTCTTTTTTTCCCTTAATTTTCCTTATTTTATCGAGATTTGACCGAAAAGAGCAAGAAAAACGAATAATTTTAGCGAAATTTCAATTTTTTTCCTCTTTTTTTCGCTTAATTTACCTTATTTTATCGAGATTTGACCGAAAACAGCAAGAAAAACAAATAATTTTAGCGAAATATCAATTTTTTTCCTCTTTTTTTCCTTCATTCTTCTCATTTAAGAAGATATGACCGAAAAAAGCAAGAAAATCGAATAATTTTATCGAAATATCAATTTTTATCCTCTTTTTTTCCCTTAATTTTCCTTACTTTATTGAGATTTGACCGAAAAAAGCAAGAAAAACGAATAACTTTAGCGAAATTTCAATTTTTTCCTCTTTCTTTCCCTTAATTTTCTTTAATTTATCGAGATTTCACCGAAAAAAGGAAGAAAAATGGATGATTTTAGTAAAATTTCAATTTTTTTCCTCTTTATTCCCCTTAATTTCCCTTATTTTATCGAGATTTGACCGAAAAAAGCAAGAAAAACGAATAAATTTAGCGAAATATCAATTTTTATCCTCTTTTTTCCCTTAATTTTCCTTATTTTATCGAGATTTGGCCGAAAAAAGCAAGAAAAACGAATAATTTTAGCGAAATTATAATTTTTTTTCCTCTTTTTTCCCTTAATTTTCCTTATTTTATCGAGATTTGACGGAAAAAAGGAAGAAAAACGAATAATTTTAGCGAAATTTCAATTTTTTTCCTCTTTTTTTCCCTAAATTTTTCTTATTTTATCGAGATTTGACCGAGAAAAGCAAGAAAAACGAATAATTTTAGTGAAATATCAATTTTTATTCTCTTTTTTCCCTTAATTTTCCTTATTTTATCGAGATTTGACCGAAAAAAGAAAGAAAAACGAATAATTTTATCGAAATATCAATTTTTATCCTCTTTTTTCCCTTAATTTTCCTTATATTATCGAGATTTGACCGAAAAAAGCAAGAAAAACGAATAATTTTAGCGAAATTTGAAATTTTTTTCCTCTTTTTTTCCTTCATTCTCCTCATTTAACGAGATTTGACTTAAAGAAGCAAGAAAAACGAATAATTTTATCGAAATATCAATTTTTATCCTTTTTTTTTCCCTTAATTTTCCTTATTTTATCGACATTTGACCGAAAATAGCAAGAAAAACGATTAATTTTAGCGAAATTTCAATTTTTTTCCTCTTTTTTTCCCTTAATTTGCCTTATTTTATTTAGATTTGACCAAAAAAAGCAAGAAAAACGAATAATTTTAGCGAAATTTCAATTTTTTTCCTCTTTTTTTCCTTTATTTTTTTATCTTATCGAGATTTGACCAAAAAAGCAAGAAAAACGAACAATTTTAGCGAAATTTCAAATTGTTTCCTCTTTTTTTCCTTCATTCTCCTCATTTAACGAGATTTGACCGAAAAAAGCAAGAAAAACGAATAATTTTATCGAAATATCAATTTTTTTCCTCTTTTTTTCCCTTAATTTTCCTTATTTTATCGAGATATGACCGAGAAAAGCAAGAAAAACGAATAATTTTATCGAAATATCAATTTTTTTCCTCTTTTTTTCCCTTAATTTTCCTTATTTTCTCGAGATTTGACCGAAAATAGCAAGAAAATTGAATAATTTTAGCGAAATTTCAATTTTTTTCCTCTTTTTTTCCCTTAATTTGCCGTATTTTATTTAGATTTGACCGAAAAAAGCAAGATAAACGAATAATTTTAGCGAAATTTCATTTTTTCCCCTTTTTTTCCTTCATTCTCCTCATTTAATGAGATTTGACCGAAAAAAGCAAGAAATACGAAAATTTTAACAAAATATCAATTTTTATCCTCTTTTTTCCCTTAATTTTCCTTATTTTATCGAGATTTTACCGAAAAAAGCAAGAAAAACGAATAATTTTAGCGAAATTTCAATTTTTTTCATCTTTTTTCCCTTGGTTTTCCTTATTTTATCGAGATTTGACCGAAAAAAGCAAGAAAAACGAATAATTTTAGCGAATTATCAATTTTTATCCTCTTTTTTTCCCTTAATTTTCCTTATTTTATCGAGATTTGACCGAAAAAGCAAGAAAAACGAATCATTTTAGCGAAATTTCAATTTTTTTCCTCTTTTTTTCCCTTAATTTTCCTTATTTAATCGAGATTTGACCGAAAAGAGCAAGAAAAACGAATAATTTTAGCGAAATTTCAATTTTTTTCCTATTTTTTTCACTAAATTTTCCTTATTTTATCGAGATTTGACCGAAAAAAGCAGGAAAAACGAATAATTTTTGCGAAATTTCAATTTTTTTACTTTTTTTCCCCATAATTTTCCTTATTTTATCGAGATTTGACCGAAAAAAGCAAGAAAAACGAATAATTTCAGCGAAATTTCAATTTTTTTCCTCTTTTTTTCCCTTTTTTAACTAGATTTGACATAAAAAGCAAGAAATACGAATAATTATAGCATAATATAAATTTTTATCCTCTTTTTTTCCTTAATTTTCCTTATTTTATCAAGATTTGACCGAAAAAAGCAAGAAAAACGAATAATTTTAGCGAAATTTCAATTTTTTTCCTCTTTTTTTCCCTTAATTTTCCTTATTTTATGGAGATATGACCGATAAAAGCAAGAAAAACGAATAATTTTAGCGAAATTTCAATTTTTTTCCCCTTTTTTTCCTTCATTCTCCTCATTTAACGAGATTAGACCGAAAAAAGCAAGAAATACGAATAGTTTTAGCAAAATATCAATTTTTAAATTCTTTTTTCCCTTGATTTTCCTTATTTTATCGAGATTTGACCGAAAAAAGCAAGAAAAACGAATAATTTTAGCGAAATTCCCATTTTATTTCATCTTTTTTCCCTTAATTTTCCTTATTTTAACGAGATTTGACCGAAAAAAGCAAGAAATACGAATAATTATAGCAAAATTTCAATTTTTTTCCTCTTTTTTTCCCTTAATTTTCCGTATTTTATCGAGATTTGACCGAAAAGAGCAAGAAAAACGAATAATTTTAGCGAAATTTCAATTTTTTTCCTCTTTTTTTCGCTTAATTTACCTTATTTTATCGAGATTTGACCGAAAACAGCAAGAAAAACAAATAATTTTAGCGAAATATCAATTTTTTTCCTCTTTTTTTCCTTCATTCTTCTCATTTAAGAAGATATGACCGAAAAAAGCAAGAAAATCGAATAATTTTATCGAAATATCAATTTTTATCCTCTTTTTTTCCCTTAATTTTCCTTACTTTATTGAGATTTGACCGAAAAAAGCAAGAAAAACGAATAACTTTAGCGAAATTTCAATTTTTTCCTCTTTCTTTCCCTTAATTTTCTTTATTTTATCGAGATTTCACCGAAAAAAGCAAGAAAAATGGATGATTTTAGTAAAATTTCAATTTTTTTCCTCTTTATTCCCCTTAATTTCCCTTATTTTATCGAGATTTGACCGAAAAAAGCAAGAAAAACGAATAAATTTAGCGAAATATCAATTTTTATCCTCTTTTTTCCCTTAATTTTCCTTATTTTATCGAGATTTGGCCGAAAAAAGCAAGAAAAACGAATAATTTTAGCGAAATTATAATTTTTTTTCCTCTTTTTTCCCTTAATTTTCCTTATTTTATCGAGATTTGACGGAAAAAAGGAAGAAAAACGAATAATTTTAGCGAAATTTCAATTTTTTTCCTCTTTTTTTCCCTAAATTTTTCTTATTTTATCGAGATTTGACCGAGAAAAGCAAGAAAAACGAATAATTTTAGTGAAATATCAATTTTTATTCTCTTTTTTCCCTTAATTTTCCTTATTTTATCGAGATTTGACCGAAAAAAGAAAGAAAAACGAATAATTTTATCGAAATATCAATTTTTATCCTCTTTTTTCCCTTAATTTTCCTTATATTATCGAGATTTGACCGAAAAAAGCAAGAAAAACGAATAATTTTAGCGAAATTTGAAATTTTTTTCCTCTTTTTTTCCTTCATTCTCCTCATTTAACGAGATTTGACTTAAAGAAGCAAGAAAAACGAATAATTTTATCGAAATATCAATTTTTATCCTTTTTTTTTCCCTTAATTTTCCTTATTTTATCGACATTTGACCGAAAATAGCAAGAAAAACGATTAATTTTAGCGAAATTTCAATTTTTTTCCTCTTTTTTTCCCTTAATTTGCCTTATTTTATTTAGATTTGACCAAAAAAAGCAAGAAAAACGAATAATTTTAGCGAAATTTCAATTTTTTTCCTCTTTTTTTCCTTTATTTTTTTATCTTATCGAGATTTGACCAAAAAAGCAAGAAAAACGAATAATTTTAGCGAAATTTCAAATTGTTTCCTCTTTTTTTCCTTCATTCTCCTCATTTAACGAGATTTGACCGAAAAAAGCAAGAAAAACGAATAATTTTATCGAAATATCAATTTTTTTCCTCTTTTTTTCCCTTAATTTTCCTTATTTTATCGAGATATGACCGAGAAAAGCAAGAAAAACGAATAATTTTATCGAAATATCAATTTTTTTCCTCTTTTTTTCCCTTAATTTTCCTTATTTTATCGAGATTTGACCGAAAATAGCAAGAAAATTGAATAATTTTAGCGAAATTTCAATTTTTTTCCTCTTTTTTTTCCTTAATTTGCCGTATTTTATTTAGATTTGACCGAAAAAAGCAAGATAAACGAATAATTTTAGCGAAATTTCATTTTTTCCCCTTTTTTTCCTTCATTCTCCTCATTTAATGAGATTTGACCGAAAAAAGCAAGAAATACGAAAATTTTAACAAAATATCAATTTTTATCCTCTTTTTTCCCTTAATTTTCCTTATTTTATCGAGATTTTACCGAAAAAAGCAAGAAAAACGAATAATTTTAGCGAAATTTCAATTTTTTTCATCTTTTTTCCCTTGGTTTTCCTTATTTTATCGAGATTTGACCGAAAAAAGCAAGAAAAACGAATAATTTTAGCGAATTATCAATTTTTATCCTCTTTTTTTCCCTTAATTTTCCTTATTTTATCGAGATTTGACCGAAAAAGCAAGAAAAACGAATCATTTTAGCGAAATTTCAATTTTTTTCCTCTTTTTTTCCCTTAATTTTCCTTATTTAATCGAGATTTGACCGAAAAGAGCAACAAAAACGAATAATTTTAGCGAAATTTCAATTTTTTTCCTATTTTTTTCACTAAATTTTCCTTATTTTATCGAGATTTGACCGAAAAAAGCAGGAAAAACGAATAATTTTTGCGAAATTTCAATTTTTTTACTTTTTTTCCCCATAATTTTCCTTATTTTATCGAGATTTGACCGAAAAAAGCAAGAAAAACGAATAGTTTTAGCAAAATTTCAATTTTTTTACTTTTTTTCCCTTAATTTTCCTTATTTAATCGAGATTTGACCGAAAAAAGCAAGAAAAACGAATAATTTTAGCGACATTTCAAATTTTATCCTCTTTTCTTCCCTTAATTTTCCTTATTTTATCGAGATTCGACCGAAAAAAGCAAGAAAAACGAATAATTTTAGCGAAATTTTAATTTTTATCCTCTTTTTTTTCCCTTATTTTTCCTTATTTTATCGAGATTTGACCGAAAAAAGCAAGAAAAACGAATAATTTCAGCGAAATTTCAATTTTTTTCCTCTTTTTTTCCCTTAATTTTCCTTATTTTAACTAGATTTGACCGAAAAAAGCAAGAAATACGAATAATTATAGCAAAATATCAATTTTTATCCTCTTTTTTTCCTTAATTTTCCTTATTTTATCAAGATTTGACCGAAAAAAGCAAGAAAAACGAATAATTATAGCGAAATTTCAATTTTTTTCCTCTTTTTTTCCCTTAATTTTACTTTTTTTATCGAGATTTGACCGAAAAAAGCAAGAAAAACGAATAATTTTAGCGAAATTTCAATTTTTTTCCTCTTTTTTTCCTTTATTTTTTTATCTTATCGAGATTTGACCAAAAAAGCAAGAAAAACGAATAATTTTAGCGAAATTTCAAATTGTTTCCTCTTTTTTTCCTTCATTCTCCTCATTTAACGAGATTTGACCGAAAAAAGCAAGAAAAACGAATAATTTTATCGAAATATCAATTTTTTTCCTCTTTTTTTCCCTTAATTTTCCTTATTTTATCGAGATATGACCGAGAAAAGCAAGAAAAACGAATAATTTTATCGAAATATCAATTTTTTTCCTCTTTTTTTCCCTTAATTTTCCTTATTTTATCGAGATTTGACCGAAAATAGCAAGAAAATGGAATAATTTTAGCGAAATTTCAATTTTTTTCCTCTTTTTTTCCCTTAATTTGCCGTATTTTATTTAGATTTGACCGAAAAAAGCAAGATAAACGAATAATTTTAGCGAAATTTCATTTTTTCCCCTTTTTTTCCTTCATTCTCCTCATTTAACGAGATTTGACCGAAAAAAGCAAGAAATACGAAAATTTTAACAAAATATCAATTTTTATCCTCTTTTTTCCCTTAATTTTCCTTATTTTATCGAGATTTTACCGAAAAAAGCAAGAAAAACGAATAATTTTAGCAAAATTTCAATTTTTTTCATCTTTTTTCCCTTGGTTTTCCTTATTTTATCGAGATTTGACCGAAAAAAGCAAGAAAAACGAATAATTTTAGCGAATTATCAATTTTTATCCTCTTTTTTTCCCTTAATTTTCCTTATTTTATCGAGATTTGACCGAAAAAAGCAAGAAAAACGAATCATTTTAGCAAAATTTCAATTTTTTTCCTCTTTTTTTCCCTTAATTTTCCTTATTTAATCGAGATTTGACCGAAAAGAGCAAGAAAAACGAATAATTTTAGCGAAATTTCAATTTTTTTCCTATTTTTTTCACTAAATTTTCCTTATTTTATCGAGATTTGACCGAAAAAAGCAGGAAAAACGAATAATTTTTGCGAAATTTCAATTTTTTTACTTTTTTTCCCCATAATTTTCCTTATTTTATCGAGATTTGACCGAAAAAAGCAAGAAAAACGAATAGTTTTAGCAAAATTTCAATTTTTTTACTTTTTTTCCCTTAATTTTCCTTATTTTATCGAGATTTGACCGAAAAAAGCAAGAAAAACGAATAATTTTAGCGACATTTCAAATTTTATCCTCTTTTCTTCCCTTAATTTTCCTTATTTTATCGAGATTCGACCGAAAAAAGCAAGAAAAACGAATAATTTTAGCGAAATTTTAATTTTTATCCTCTTTTTTTTCCCTTATTTTTCCTTATTTTATCGAGATTTGACCGAAAAAAGCAAGAAAAACGAATAATTTCAGCGAAATTTCAATTTTTTTCCTCTTTTTTTCCCTTAATTTTCCTTATTTTAACTAGATTTGACCGAAAAAAGCAAGAAATACGAATAATTATAGCAAAATATCAATTTTTATCCTCTTTTTTTCCTTAATTTTCCTTATTTTATCAAGATTTGACCGAAAAAAGCAAGAAAAACGAATAATTATAGCGAAATTTCAATTTTTTTCCTCTTTTTTTCCCTTAATTTTCCTCATTTAACGAGATTAGACCGAAAAAAGCAAGAAATACGAATAATTTTAGCAAAATATCAATTTTTAAATTCTTTTTTCCCTTGATTTTCCTTATTTTATCGAGATTTGACCGAAAAAAGCAAGAAAAACGAATAATTTTAGAGAAATATCAATTTTTTTCCTCTTTTTTTCCCTTAATTTTACTTTTTTTATCGAGATTTGACCGAAAAAAGCAAGAAAAACGAATGATTTTAGCGAAATTTCAATTTTTTTCCTCTTTTTTTCCTTCATTCTCCTAATTTAACGAGATTTGACCGAAAAAAGCAAGAAAAACTAATAATTTTATCGAAATATCAATTCTTATCCTCTTTTTTTCCCTTAATTTTCCTTATTTTATCGAGATTTCACCGAAAAAAGCAAGAAAAACGAATAATTTTAGCGAAATTTCAATTTTTTTCCTCTTTTTTTCCCTTAATTTTCCTTATTTTATCGAGATTTGACCGATAAAAGCAAGAAAAACGAATAATTTTAGCGAAATTTCAATTTTTTTCCCCTTTTTTTCCTTCATTCTGATCATTTAACGAGATTAGACCGAAAAAAGCAAGAAATACAAATAATTTTAGCAAAATATCAATCTTTAAATTCTTTTTTCCCTTGATTTTCCTTATTTTATCGAGATTTGACCGAAAAAAGCAAGAAAAACGAATAATTTTAGCGAAATATCAATTTTTTTCCTCTTTTTTTCCCTTAAATTTCCTTATTTTATCGAGATTTGACCAAAAAAAGCAAGAAAAACGAATCGTTTAGCGAAATTTCAATTTTTTTCCTCTTTTTGTCCCTTAATTTTCCTTATTTTATCGAGATTTGACCGAAAAGAGCAAGAAAAACGAATAATTTTAGCGAAATTTCAATTTTTTTTCCTCTTTTTTTCGCTTAATTTACCTTATTTTATCGAGATTTGACCGAAAACAGCAAGAAAAACGAATAATTTTAGCGAAATATCAATTTTTTTCCTCTTTTTTTCCTTCATTCTCCTCATTTAAGAAGATTTGACCGAAAAAAGCAAGAAAATCGAATAATTTTATCTAAATATCAATTTTTATCCTCTTTTTTTCCCTTAATTTTCCTTATTTTATCGAGATTTGACCGAAAACAGCAAGAAAATTGAATAATTTTAGCGAAATTTTAATTTTTTTCCTCTTTTTTTCGCTTAATTTACCTTATTTTATCGAGATTTCACCGAAAACAGCAAGAAAATCGAATAATTTTATCTAAATATCAATTTTTATCCTCTTTTTTCCCTTAATTTTCCTTATTTTATCGAGATTTGACCGAAAAGAGCAAGAAAAACGAATAATTTTAGCGAAATTTCAATTTTTTTCCTCTTTTCTTCCCTTAATTTTCCTTATTTTATCGAGATTTGACCGAAAAAAGCAAGAAAAACGAATAATTTTAGCGAAATTTCAATTTTTTTCCTCTTTTTTTCCCTTAATTTTCCCTATTTTATCGAGATTTGACCGAAAAAAGCAAGAAAAACGAATAATTTTAGCGAAATTACAATTTTTTTCCTCTTTCATTCCTTCATTCTCCTAATTTAACGAGATTTGACCGAAAAAAGCAAGAAAAACTAATAATTTTATCGAAATATCAATTCTTATCCTCTTTTTTTCCCTTAATTTTCCTAATTTTATCGAGATTTGACCGAAAAAAGCAAGAAAAACGAATAATTTTAGCGCATTTCAAATTTTATCCTCTTTTCTTCCCTTAATTTTCCTTATTTTATCGAGATTCGACCGAAAAAAGCAAGAAAAACGAATAATTTTAGCGAAATTTAAATTTTTATCCTCTTTGTTTCCCTTAATTTTCCTTATTTTATCGAGATTTGACCGAAAAAGGCAAGAAAAACAAATAATTTTAGCGAAATTTCAATTTTTTTCCTCTTTTTTTCCCTTAATTTTCCTTATTTTATCGAGATTTGACCGAAAAAAGCAAGAAAAACGAATAATTTCAGCGAAATTTCAATTTTTTCCTTCTTTTTTTCCCTTAATTTTCCTTATTTTATCGAGATTTGACCGAAAAAAGCAAGAAAAACGAGTAATTTTAGCGAAATTTCAATTTTTTTCATCTTTTTTTCCCTTAATTTTTCTTATTTTATCGAGATTTGACCGAAAAAAGCAAGAAAAACGAATAATTTTAGCGTAATTTCAATTTTTTCCTCTTTTTTTCCCTTAATTTTCCTTATATTATCGAGATTTGACCGAAAAAAGCAAGAAAAACGAATAATTTTAGCGTAATTTCAATTTTTTCCTCTTTTTTTCCTTCATTCTCCTCATTTAACGAGATTTCACCGAAAAAAGCAAGAAAAACGAGTAATTTTAGCGAAATTTCAATTTTTTTCATCTTTTTTTCCCTTAATTTTCCTTATATTATCGAGATTTGACCGAAAAAAGCAAGAAAAACGAATAATTTTAGCGTAATTTCAATTTTTTCCTCTTTTTTTCCTTCATTCTCCTCATTTAACGAGATTTCACCGAAAAAAGCAAGAAAAACGAATAATTTTAGCGAAATTTCAATTTTTTTACTTTTTTTCCCTTAATTTTCTTTTTTTATCGAGATTTGACCGAAAAAAGCAAGAAAAACGAATAATATTAACGAAATTTCAATTTTTTTCCTCTTTTATTCCTTCATTCTCCTCATTTAACGAGATTTGACCTAAAAAAGCAAGTAAAACGAATAATTTTCGCGGAATATCAATTTTTATCCTCTTTTTTCCCTTAATTTTCCTTATTTTATCGTGATTTGACCGAAAAAAGCAAGAAATACGAATAATTATAGCAAAATTTCAATTTTTTTCCTCTTTTTTTCCCTTAATTTTCCTTATTTTATCGAGATTTCACCGAAAAAAGCAAGAAAAACGAATAATTTTAGCGAAATTTCAATTTTTTTCCTCTTTTTTTCCCTTAATTTTCCTTATTTTATCGAGATTTGACCGATAAAAGCAAGAAAAACGAATAATTTTAGCGAAATTTCAATTTTTTTCCCCTTTTTTTCCTTCATTCTCCTCATTTAACGAGATTAGACCGAAAAAAGCAAGAAATACGAATAATTTTAGCAAAATATCAATCTTTAAATTCTTTTTTCCCTTGATTTTCCTTATTTCATCGAGATTTGACCGAAAAAAGCAAGAAAAACGAATAATTTTAGCGAAATATCAATTTTTATCCTCTTTTTTTCCCTTAATTTTCCTTATTTTATCGAGATTTGACCAAAAAAAGCAAGAAAAACGAATCGTTTAGCGAAATTTCAATTTTTTTCCTCTTTTTTTCCCTTAATTTTCCTTATTTTATCGAGATTTGACCGAAAAGAGCAAGAAAAACGAATAATTTTAGCGAGATTTCAATTTTTTTCCTCTTTTTTTCGCTTAATTTACCTTATTTTATCGAGATTTGACCGAAAACAGCAAGAAAAACGTATAATTTTAGCGAAATATCAATTTTTTTCCTCTTTTTTTCCTTCATTCTCCTCATTTAAGAAGATTTGACCGAAAAAAGCAAGAAAATCGAATAATTTTATCTAAATATCAATTTTTATCCTCTTTTTTATCCTTAATTTTCCTTATTTTATCGAGATTTGACCGAAAACAGAAAGAAAATTGAATAATTTTAGCGAAATTTCAATTTTTTTCCTCTTTTTTTCCTTCATTCTCCTAATTTAACGAGATTTGACCGAAAAAAGCAAGAAAAACTAATAATTTTATCGAAATATCAATTCTTATCCTCTTTTTTTCCCTTAATTTTCCTTATTTTATCGAGATTTGACCGAAAAAAGCAAGAAAAACGAATAATTTTAGCGCATTTCAAATTTTTTCCTCTTTTCTTCCCTTAATTTTCCTTATTTTATCGAGATTCGACCGAAAAAAGCAAGAAAAACGAATAATTTTAGCGTAATTTCAATTTTTTCCTCTTTTTTTCCTTCATTCTCCTCATTTAACGAGATTTCACCGAAAAAAGCAAGAAAAACGAATAATTTAAGCGAAATTTCAATTTTTTTACTTTTTTTCCCTTAATTTTCCTTTTTTTATCGAGATTTGACCGAAAAAAGCAAGAAAAACGAATAATTTTAGCGAAATTTCAATTTTTTTCCTCATTTTTTCCTTCATTCTCCTCATTTAACGAGATTTGACCGAAAAAAGCAAGAAAAACGAATAATTTTATCGAAATATCAATTTTTATCATCTTTTTTTCCCTTAATTTTCCTTATTTTATCGAGATTTGACCGAAAAAAGCCAGAAAAACGAATAATTTTAGCGAAATTTCAATTTAATTCCTCTTTTTTTCCCTTAATTTTCCTTATTTTATCGAGATATGACCGAAAAAAGCAAGAAAAACGAAAAATTTTTGCGAAATTTCAATTTTTTTCCTCTTTTTTTCCCTTTATTTTCCTTATTTTATCGAGATTTGACCGAAAAAAGCAAGTAAAACGAATAATTTTAGCGAAATTGCAATTTTTTTCTTCTTTTTTTCCCTTTATTTTCCTTATTTTATCGAGATTTGACCGAAAAAAAAAGAAAAACGAATAATTTTAGCGAAATGTCAATTTTCTACATCTTTTTTTCCCTTAATTTTCCTTATTTTATCGAGATTTGACCGAAAAAAGCAAGAAAAACGAATAATATTAACGAAATTTCAATTTTTTTCCTCTTTTATTCCTTCATTCTCCTCATTTAACGAGATTTGACCTAAAAAAGCAAGTAAAACGAATAATTTTCGCGGAATATCAATTTTTATCCTCTTTTTTCCCTTAATTTTCCTTATTTTATCGTGATTTGACCGAAAAAAGCAAGAAATACGAATAATTATAGCAAAATTTCAATTTTTTTCCTCTTTTTTTCCCTTTATTTTCCTTATTTTATCGAGATTTCACCGAAAAAAGCAAAAAAACGAATAATTTTAGCGAGATTTCAATTTTTTTCCTCTTTTTTTCCCTTAATTTTCCTTATTTTATCGAGATTTGACCGATAAAAGCAAGAAAAACGAATAATTTTAGCGAAATTTCAATTTTTTTCCCCTTTTTTTCCTTCATTCTCCTCATTTAACGAGATTAGACCGAAAAAAGCAAGAAATACGAATAATTTTAGCAAAATATCAATCTTTAAATTCTTTTTTCCCTTGATTTTCCTTATTTTATCGAGATTTGACCGAAAAAAGCAAGAAAAACGAATAATTTTAGCGAAATATCAATTTTTCCTCTTTTTTTCCCTTAATTTTCCTTATTTTTATCGAGATTTGACCAAAAAAAGCAAGAAAAACGAATCGTTTAGCGAAATTTCAATTTTTTTCCTCTTTTTTACCCTTAATTTTCCTTATTTTATCGAGATTTGACCGAAAAGAGCAAGAAAAACGAATAATTTTAGCGAAATATCAATTTTTATCCTCTTTTTTCCCTTAATTTTCCTTATTTTATCGAGATTTGACCAAAAAAAGCAAGAAAAACGAATCGTTTAGCGAAATTTCAATTTTTTTCCTCTTTTTTCCCTTAATTTTCCTTATTTTATCGAGATTTGACCGAAAAGAGCAAGAAAAACGAATAATTTTAGCGAAATTTCAATTTTTTTCCTCTTTTTTTCGCTTAATTTACCTTATTTTATCGAGATTTGACCGAAAACAGCAAGAAAAACGTATAATTTTAGCCGAATATCAATTTTTTCCTCTTTTTTTCCTTCATTCTCCACATTTAAGAAGATTTGACCGAAAAAAGCAAGAAAATCGAATAATTTTATCTAAATATCAATTTTTATCCTCTTTTTTTCCCTTAATTTTCCTTATTTTATCGAGATTTGACCGGAAACAGCAAGAAAATTGAATAATTTTAGCGAAATTTTAATTTTTTTCCTCTTTCTTTCCCTTAATTTTCCTTATTTTATCGAGATTTGACCAAAAAAAGCAAGAAAAACGAATAATTTTAGCGAAATTTCAATTTTTATACTCTTTTTTTCCCTTAATTTTCCTTATTTTATCGAGATTTGACCGAAAAAAGCAAGAAAAACGAATAATTTTAGCGAAATTTCAATTTTTTTCCTCTTTTTTTCCCTTAATTTTCCTTATTTTATCGAGATTTGACCAAAAAAAGCAAGAAAAACGAATAATTTTAGCGTAATTTCAATTTTTTCCTCTTTTTTTCCTTCATTCTCCTCATTTAACGAGATTTCACCGAAAAAAGCAAGAAAAACGAATAATTTTAGCGAAATTTCTATTTTTTTCCTCTTTTTTCCCTTAATTTTCCTTATTTTATCGAGATTTGACCGAAAAAAGCTAGAAAAACGAATAATATTAACGAAATTTCAATTTTTTTCCTCTTTTATTCCTTCATTCTCCTCATTTAACGAGATTTGACCGAAAAAAACAAGTAAAACGAATCGTTTAGCGAAATTTCAATTTTTTTCCTCTTTTTTTCCTTCATTCTCCTAATTTAACGAGATTTGACCGAAAAAAGCAAGAAAAACTAATAATCTTATCGAAATATCAATTCTTATCCTCTTTTTTTCCCTTAATTTTCCTTCTTTTATCGAGATTTGACCGAAAAAGCAAGAAAAACGAATAATTTTAGCGAAATTTCAATTTTTTTCCTCTTTTTTTCGCTTAATTTACCTTATTTTATCGAGATTTGACCGAAAACAGCAAGAAAAACGTATAATTTTAGCGAAATATCAATTTTTTTCCTCTTTTTTTCCTTCATTCTCCTCATTTAAGAAGATTTGACCGAAAAAAGCAAGAAAATCGAATAATTTTATATAAATATCAATTTTTATCCTCTTTTTTATCCTTATTTTTCCTTATTTTATCGAGATTTGACCGAAAACAGCAAGAAAATTGAATAATTTTAGCGAAATTTTAATTTTTTCCATTTTTTTTCCCTTAATTTTCCTTATTTTATCGAGA
Source organism: Sympetrum striolatum (assembly GCA_947579665.1). Classification (NCBI taxonomy): domain Eukaryota; kingdom Metazoa; phylum Arthropoda; class Insecta; order Odonata; family Libellulidae; genus Sympetrum; species Sympetrum striolatum. The sequence goes on from CANPUZ010000283.1 coordinate 33,010, forward strand.
TTTCACCGAAAAAAGCAAGAAAAACGAATAATGTTAGTAATATTTCAATTTGTTTCCTCTTTTTTTCTCTTAATTTTCCTTATTTTATCGAGATTTGACCGAAAAAAGCAAGAAAAACGAATAATTTTAGCGAAATTTCAATTTTTTTCCTCTTTTTTCCCTTAATTTTCCTTATTTTATCGAGATTTTACCGAAAAAAGCAAGAAAAACGATTAATTTTAGCGAAATTTCAATTTTTCCTCCATTTTTCCCTTAATTTTTCTTATTTTATCGAGATTTGACCGAAAAAAGCAAGAAAAACGAATAATTTTAGCGAAATTTCAATTTTTTTCCTCTTTTTTCCCTTAATTTTCCTTATTTTATCGAGATTTTACCGAAAAAAGCAAGAAAAACGATTAATTTTAGCGAAATTTCAATTTTTCCTCCATTTTTCCCTTAATTTTCCTTATTTTATCGAGATTTGACCGAAAAAAGCAAGAATAACGAATAATTTTAGAGAAATTTCAATTTTTTCCTCTCTTTTTACCTTAGTTTTCCTTATTTCATCGAGATTTGACCGAAGAAAGCAAGATAAAAAAATAATTTTAGCGAAATTACAATTCTTATCCTCTTTTTTTCCCTTAATTTTCCTTATTTTATTTAGATATGACCGAAAAAAGCAAGAAAAACGAATAATTTTAGCGAAATTTCAATTTTTTTCCTCTTTTTTTCCCTTAGTTTTCCTTATTTTATCGAGATTTGACCGAAAAAAGCAAGATTAAAAAATAATTTTAGCGAAATTTCAATTTTTTTCAACTTTTTTTCCCTTAATTTTCCTTATTTTATCGAGATTTGACCGAAAAAAGCAAGAAAAACGAATAATTTTAGCGAAATTTCAATTTTTTTCCTCTTTTTTTCCCTTAATTTTCCTTATTTTATCAAGATTTGACCGAAAAAAGCAAGAAAAACGAATAATTTTAGCGAAATTTCAATTTTTTTCCCTTTTTTTCCCTTAATTTTCCTTATTTTATCGAGATTTGACCGAAAAAAGCAAGAAAATCGAATAATTTTAGAGAAATTTCAATTTTTTTCCTCATCTTTTCCTTCATTCTCCTCATTTACCGAGATTTGACAGAAAAAAGCAAAAAAAACGAATAATTTTAGCTAAATCTCAATTTTTATCCTCTTTTTTCCCTTAATTTTCCTTACTTTATCGAGATTTGACCGAAAAAAGCAAGAAAAACGAATAATTTTAGCTAAATTTCAATTTTTATCCTCTTTTTTCCCTTAATTTTCCTTATTTTATCGAGATTTGACCGAAAAAAGCAAGAAAAACGAATAATTTTAGCGAAATATCAATTTTTTTCCTTTTTTTCCCTTAATTTTCCTAATTTTATCGAGATTTGACCGAAAAAAGCAAGAAAAAATAATAATTGTACCGAAATATCAATTTTTATCCTCTTTTTTCCCTTAATTTTCCTTATTTTATCGAGATTTGACCGAAAAAAGCAAGAAAAATGAATAATTTTAGCGAAATTTCAATTTTTTTCCCTTAATTTTCCTTATTTTATCGAGATTTGACCTAAAAAAGCATGAAAAACGAATAATTTTAGCAAAATTTCAATTTTTTTCCTCTTTTTTTCCCATAATTTTCCTAACTTTATCGAGATTTGACCGCAAAAAGCAAGAAAAACGAATAATTTTAGCGAAATTTCAATTTTTTTCCTCTTTTTTTCCCTTAATTTTCCTTATTTTATCGAGATTTGACCGAAAAATGCAAGAAAAACGAATAATTTTAGCGAAATTTCAATTTTTTTCCTCTTTTTTTCCCTTAATTTTCCTTATTTTATCGAGATTTGACCGAAAAAAGCAAGAAAAACGAATAATTTTAGCGAAATTTCAATTTTTTTCCTCTTTTTTTCACTTAATTTTCCTAATTTTATCGAGATTTGACCGAAAAAAGCAAGATAAACGAGTAATTTTAGCGAAATTTCAATTTCTTTCATCTTTTTTTCCCTTAATTTTGCTTATTTTATCGAGATTTGACCGAAAAAAGCAAGAAAGACGAATAATTTTAGCGAAATTTCAATTTTTTTCCTCTTTTTTCCCTTAATTTTCCTTATTTTATCGAGATTTGACCGAAAAAAGCAAGAAAAACAAATAATTTTAGCGAAATTTCCATTTTTTTCATCTTTTTTTCCCTTAATTTTCCTTATTTTATCGAGATTTGACCGAAAAAAGCAAGAAAAACGAATAATTTTAGCGAAATTTCAATTTTTTTCCTCATTTTTTCCTTCATTCTCCTCATTTAACGAGATTTGACCGAAAAAAGCAAGAAAAACGAATAATTTTATCGAAATATCAATTTTTATCCTCTTTTTTTCCCTTAATTTTCCTTATTTTATCGACATTTGACCGAAAAAAGCAAGAAAAACGAATAATTTTAGCTAAATTTCAATTTTTTCCTCTTTTTTTTTCCTAATTTTCCTTATTTTATCGAGATTTGACCGAAAAAAGCAAGAAAAACGAATAATTTTAGCGAAATTGCAATTTTTTTTTCTTTTTTTCCCTTTATTTTCCTTATTTTCACGAGATTTAACCGAAAAAAAAAGAAAAACGAATAATTTTAGCGAAATTTCAATTTTCTACATCTTTTTTCCCTTAATATTCCTTATTTTATCGAGATTTGACCGAAAAAAGCAAGAAAAACGAATAATATTAACGAAATTACAGTTTTTTCCTCTGTTATTCCTTCATTCTCCTCATTTAACGAGATTTGACCGAAAAGAGCAAGAAAAACGAATAATTTTAGCGAAATATCAATTTTTATCCTCTTTTTTCCCTTAATTTTCCTTATTTTATCGAGATTTGACCAAAAAAAGCAAGAAAAACGAATCGTTTAGCGAAATTTCAATTTTTTTCCTCTTTTTTCCCTTAATTTTCCTTATTTTATCGAGATTTGACCGAAAAGAGCAAGAAAAACGAATAATTTTAGCGAAATTTCAATTTTTTTCCTCTTTTTTTCGCTTAATTTACCTTATTTTATCGAGATTTGACCGAAAACAGCAAGAAAAACGTATAATTTTAGCCGAATATCAATTTTTTTCCTCTTTTTTTCCTTCATTCTCCACATTTAAGAAGATTTGACCGAAAAAAGCAAGAAAAACGAATAATTTTAGCGAAATTTCAATTTTTATACTCTTTTTTTCCCTTAATTTTCCTTATTTTATCGAGATTTGACCGAAAAAAGCAAGAAAAACGAATAATTTTAGCGAAATTTCAATTTTTTTCCTCTTTTTTTCCCTTAATTTTCCTTATTTTATCGAGATTTGACCAAAAAAAGCAAGAAAAACGAATAATTTTAGCGTAATTTCAATTTTTTCCTCTTTTTTTCCTTCATTCTCCTCATTTAACGAGATTTCACCGAAAAAAGCAAGAAAAACGAATAATTTTAGCGAAATTTCAATTTTTTTACTTTTTTTCCCTTAATTTTCCTTTTTTTATCGAGATTTGACCGAAAAAAGCAAGAAAAACGAATAATATTAACGAAATTTCAATTTTTTTCCTCTTTTATTCCTTCATTCTCCTCATTTAACGAGATTTGACCAAAAAAAACAAGTAAAACGAATCGTTTAGCGAAATTTCAATTTTTTTCCTCTTTTTTTCCTTCATTCTCCTAATTTAACGAGATTTGACCGAAAAAAGCAAGAAAAACTAATAATCTTATCGAAATATCAATTCTTATCCTCTTTTTTTCCCTTAATTTTCCTTATTTTATCGAGATTTGACCGAAAAAGCAAGAAAAACGAATAATTTTAGCGAAATTTCAATTTTTTTCCTCTTTTTTTCGCTTAATTTACCTTATTTTATCGAGATTTGACCGAAAACAGCAAGAAAAACGTATAATTTTAGCGAAATATCAATTTTTTTCCTCTTTTTTTCCTTCATTCTCCTCATTTAAGAAGATTTGACCGAAAAAAGCAAGAAAATCGAATAATTTTATCTAAATATCAATTTTTATCCTCTTTTTTATCCTTATTTTTCCTTATTTTATCGAGATTTGACCGAAAACAGCAAGAAAATTGAATAATTTTAGCGAAATTTTAATTTTTTCCTCTTTTTTTCCCTTAATTTTCCTTATTTTATCGAGATTTCACCGAAAAAAGCAAGAAAAACGAATAATGTTAGTAATATTTCAATTTGTTTCCTCTTTTTTTCTCTTAATTTTCCTTATTTTATCGAGATTTGACCGAAAAAAGCAAGAAAAACGAATAATTTTAGCGAAATTTCAATTTTTTTCCTCTTTTTTCCCTTAATTTTCCTTATTTTATCGAGATTTTACCGAAAAAAGCAAGAAAAACGATTAATTTTAGCGAAATTTCAATTTTTCCTCCATTTTTCCCTTAATTTTTCTTATTTTATCGAGATTTGACCGAAAAAAGCAAGAAAAACGAATAATTTTAGCGAAATTTCAATTTTTTTCCTCTTTTTTCCCTTAATTTTCCTTATTTTATCGAGATTTTACCGAAAAAAGCAAGAAAAACGATTAATTTTAGCGAAATTTCAATTTTTCCTCCATTTTTCCCTTAATTTTCCTTATTTTATCGAGATTTGACCGAAAAAAGCAAGAAAAACGAATAATTTTAGCGAAATATCAATTTTTTTCCTTTTTTTCCCTTAATTTTCCTAATTTTATCGAGATTTGACCGAAAAAAGCAAGAAAAACGAATAATTTTACCGAAATATCAATTTTTATCCTCTTTTTTCCCTTAATTTTCCTTATTTTATCGAGATTTGACCGAAAAAAGCAAGAAAAACAAGTAATTTTAGCGAAATTTCAATTTTTTCCTCTCTTTTTACCTTAGTTTTCCTTATTTCATCGAGATTTGACCGAAGAAAGCAAGATAAAAAAATAATTTTAGCGAAATTACAATTCTTATCTTCTTTTTTTCCCTTAATTTTCCTTATTTTATTTAGATATGACCGAAAAAAGCAAGAAAAACGAATAATTTTAGCGAAATTTCAATTTTTTTCCTCTTTTTTTCCCTTAGTTTTCCTTATTTTATCGAGATTTGACCGAAAAAAGCAAGATTAAAAAATAATTTTAGCGAAATTTCAATTTTTTTCAACTTTTTTTCCCTTAATTTTCCTTATTTTATCGAGATTTGACCGAAAAAAGCAAGAAAAACGAATAATTTTAGCGAAATTTCAATTTTTTTCCTCTTTTTTTCCCTTAATTTTCCTTATTTTATCAAGATTTGACCGAAAAAAGCAAGAAAAACGAATAATTTTAGCGAAATTTCAATTTTTTTCCCTTTTTTTCCCTTAATTTTCCTTATTTTATCGAGATTTGACCGAAAAAAGCAAGAAAATCGAATAATTTTAGAGAAATTTCAATTTTTTTCCTCATCTTTTCCTTCATTCTCCTCATTTACCGAGATTTGACAGAAAAAAGCAAAAAAAACGAATAATTTTAGCTAAATTTCAATTTTTATCCTCTTTTTTCCCTTAATTTTCCTTACTTTATCGAGATTTGACCGAAAAAAGCAAGAAAAACGAATAATTTTAGCTAAATTTCAATTTTTATCCTCTTTTTTCCCTTAATTTTCCTTATTTTATCGAGATTTGACCGAAAAAAGCAAGAAAAACGAATAATTTTAGCGAAATATCAATTTTTTTCCTTTTTTTCCCTTAATTTTCCTAATTTTATCGAGATTTGACCGAAAAAAGCAAGAAAAACGAATAATTTTACCGAAATATCAATTTTTATCCTCTTTTTTCCCTTAATTTTCCTTATTTTATCGAGATTTGACCGAAAAAAGCAAGAAAAATGAATAATTTTAGCGAAATTTCAATTTTTTTCCCTTAATTTTCCTTATTTTATCGAGATTTGACCTAAAAAAGCATGAAAAACGAATAATTTTAGCAAAATTTCAATTTTTTTCCTCTTTTTTTCCCTTAATTTTCCTAACTTTATCGAGATTATACCGCAAAAAGCAAGAAAAACGAATAATTTTAGCGAAATTTCAATTTTTTTCCTCTTTTTTTCCCTTAATTTTCCTTATTTTATCGAGATTTGACCGAAAAATGCAAGAAAAACGAATAATTTTAGCGAAATTTCAATTTTTTTCCTCTTTTTTTCCCTTAATTTTCCTTATTTTATCGAGATTTGACCGAAAAAAGCAAGAAAAACGAATAATTTTAGCGAAATTTCAATTTTTTTCCTCTTTTTTTCACTTAATTTTCCTAATTTTATCGAGATTTGACCGAAAAATGCAAGATAAACGAGTAATTTTAGCGAAATTTCAATTTCTTTCATCTTTTTTTCCCTTAATTTTGCTTATTTTATCGAGATTTGACCGAAAAAAGCAAGAAAGACGAATAATTTTAGCGAAATTTCAATTTTTTTCCTCTTTTTTCCCTTAATTTTCCTTATTTTATCGAGATTTGACCGAAAAAAGCAAGAAAAACAAATAATTTTAGCGAAATTTCCATTTTTTTCATCTTTTTTTCCCTTAATTTTCCTTATTTTATCGAGATTTGACCGAAAAAAGCAAGAAAAACGAATAATTTTAGCGAAATTTCAATTTTTTTCCTCATTTTTTCCTTCATTCTCCTCATTTAACGAGATTTGACCGAAAAAAGCAAGAAAAACGAATAATTTTATCGAAATATCAATTTTTATCCTCTTTTTTTCCCTTAATTTTCCTTATTTTATCGACATTTGACCGAAAAAAGCAAGAAAAACGAATAATTTTAGCTAAATTTCAATTTTTTCCTCTTTTTTTTTCCTAATTTTCCTTATTTTATCGAGATTTGACCGAAAAAAGCAAGAAAAACGAATAATTTTAGCGAAATTGCATTTGTTTTTTCTTTTTTTCCCTTTATTTTCCTTATTTTCACGAGATTTAACCGAAAAAAAAAGAAAAACGAATAATTTTAGCGAAATTTCAATTTTCTACATCTTTTTTCCCTTAATTTTCCTTATTTTATCGAGATTTGACCGAAAAAAGCAAGAAAAACGAAAAATATTAACGAAATTACAGTTTTTTCCTCTGTTATTCCTTCATTCTCCTCATTTAACGAGATTTGACCGAAAAAAGCAAGTAAAACGAATAATTTTCGCGGAATATCAATTTTTATCCTCTTTTTTCCCTTAATTTTCCTTATTTTATCGAGATTTCACCGAAAAAAGCAAGAAAAACGAATAATGTTAGCGATATTTCAATTTGTTTCCTCTTTTTTTCTCTTAATTTTCCTTATTTTATCGAGATTTGACCGAAAAAAGCAAGAAAAACGAATAATTTTAGCGAAATTTCAATTTTTTTCCTCTTTTTTCCCTTAATTTTCCTTATTTTATCGAGATTTTACCGAAAAAAGCAAGAAAAACGAATGAATTTAGCGAAATTTCAATTTTTTTCCTCTTTTTTTCCCTTAATTTTCCTTATTTTATCGAGATTTGACCGAAAAAAGCAAGAAAAACATATAATTTTCGCGAAATTTCAATTTTTTTCCTCTTTTTTTCCCATAATTTTCCTTATTTTATCGAGATATCGCCGAAAAAAGCAAGAAAAACTAATAATTTTAGCGAAATTTCAATTTTTTTCCTCTTTTTTTTCCCTTAATTTTCCTTATTTTATCGAGATTTGACCGATAAAAGCAAGAAAAACGAATAATTTAAGCGAAATTTCAATTTTTTTCCTCTTTTTTTCCTTCATTCTCCTCATTTAACGAGATTTGACCGATAAAAGCAAGAAAAACGAATAATTTTATCGAAATATTAATGTTTATCCTCTATTTTTTTCCTTAATTTTCCTTATTTTATCGATATTTGACCGAAAAAAGCAAGAAAAACGAATGACTTTAGCGAAATTTCAATTTTTTCCTCTTTCTTTCCCTTAATTTTCCTTATTCTATCGAGATTTAACCGAAAAAAGCAAGAAAAATGGATAATTTTAGCAAAATTTCAATTTTTTTCCTCTTTATTCCCCTTAATTTCCCTTATTTTATTGAGATTTGACCGAAAAAAGCAAAAAAAACGAATAATTTTAGCGAAATTTCAATTTTTTTCCTCTTTTTTTCCTTCATACTCCTCATTTAACGAGATTTGACCGAAAAAGCAAGAAAAACGAATAATTTTAGCGAAATTTCAATTTTTTCCCTCTTTTTTTCCCTTAATTTTCCTTATTTTATCGAGATTTGACCGAAAAAAGCAAGAAAAACGAGTAATTTTAGCAAAATTTCAATTTTTATCCCCTTTTTTTCCCTTAATTTTCCTTATTTTATCGACATTTGACCGAAAAAAGCAAGAAAAACGAATAATGTTTGCGAAATTTCCATTTTTTTCATCTTTTTTTCCCTTAATTTTCCTTATTATATCGAGATTTGACCGAAAAAAGCAAGAAAAACGAATAATTTTAGCGAAATTTCAATTTTTTTCCTCATTTTTTCCTTCATTCTCCTCATTTAACGAGATTTGACCGAAAAAAGCAAGAAAAACGAATAATTTTATCGAAATATCAATTTTAATCCTCTTTTTTTCCCTTAATTTTCCTTATTTTATCGAGATTTGACCGAAAAAAGTAAGAAAAACGAATAATGTTAGTAATATTTCAATTTGTTTCCTCTTTTTTTCTCTTAATTTTCCTTATTTTATCGAGATTTGACCGAAAAAAGCAAGAAAAACGAATAATTTTAGCGAAATTTCAATTTTTTTCCTCTTTTTTCCCTTAATTTTCCTTATTTTATCGAGATTTTACCGAAAAAAGCAAGAAAAACGATTAATTTTAGCGAAATTTCAATTTTTCCTCCATTTTTCCCTTAATTTTCCTTATTTTATCGAGATTTGACCGAAAAAAGCAAGAATAACGAATAATTTTAGAGAAATTTCAATTTTTTCCTCTCTTTTTACCTTAGTTTTCCTTATTTTATCGAGATTTGACCGAAGAAAGCAAGATAAAAAAATAATTTTAGCGAAATTTCAATTTTTATCCTCTTTTTTCCCTTAATTTTCCTTATTTTATTTAGATATGACCGAAAAAAGCAAGAAAAACGAATAATTTTTGCGAAATTTCAATTTTTTTTCCTCTTTTTTCCCTTAATTTTCCTTATTTTATCGAGATTTGACCGAAAAAAGCAAGAAAAACGAATAATTTTAGCGAAATTTTAATTTTTCCTCTTTTTTTTCCCTTAATTTTCCTTATTTTATCGAGATTTGACGGAAAAAAGCAAGAAAAACGAATAATTTTAGCGAAATTTCAATTTTTTTCCTCTTTTTTTCCCTTAATTTTCCTTATTTTAACGAGATTTGACCGAGAAAAGCAAGAAAAACGAATAATTTTAGTGAAATATCAATTTTTATCCTCTTTTTTCCTTTAATTTTCCTTATTTTATCGAGATTTGACCGAAAAAAGAAAGAAAAACGAATAATTTTATCGAAATATCAATTTTTATCCTCTTTTTTCCCTTAATTTTCCTTATTTTATCGAGATTTGACCGAAAAAAGCAAGAAAAACGAATAATTTTAGCGAAATTTCAAATTTTTTCCTCTTTTTTTCCTTCATTCTCCTCATTTAACGAGATTTGACTTAAAAAAGCAAGAAAAACGAATAATTTTAGCGAAATTTCAATTTTTTTCCTCTTTTTTTCCTTTTTTTTCCTTATCTTATCGAGATTTGACCGAAAAAAGCAAGAAAAACGAATATTTTAGCGAAATTTAACATTGTTTCCTCTTTTTTTCCTTCATTCTCCTCATTTAACGAGATTTGACCGAAAAAAGCAAGAAAAACGAATAATTTTATCGAAATATCATTTTTTTTCCTCTTTTTTTCCCTGAATTTTCCTTATTTTATCGAGATTTGACCGAAAAAAGCAAGAAAAACATATAATTTTCGCGAAATTTCAATTTTTTTCCTCTTTTTTTCCTTCATTCTCCTCATTTAACGAGATTTGATCGAGAAAAGCAAGAATAATGAATAATTTTAATCGAAATATCAATTTTTATCCTCTTTTTTTCCCATAATTTTCTTTATTTTATCAAGATATCGCCGAAAAAAGCAAGAAAAACGAATAATTTTAGCGAAATTTCAATTTTTCTCCTCTTTTTTTCCTTCATTCTCCTCATTTAACGAGATTTGACCGATAAAAGCAAGAAAAACGAATAATTTTATCGAAATATCAATGTTTATCCTCTATTTTTTTCCTTAATTTTCCTTATTTTATCGATATTTGACCGAAAAAAGCAAGAAAAACGAATAACTTTAGCGAAATTTCAATTTTTTCCTCTTTGTTTCCCTTAATTTTCCTTATTCTATCGAGATTTTACCGAAAAAAGCAAGAAAAATGGATAATTTTAGCAAAATTTCAATTTTTTTCCTCTTTATTCCCCTTAATTTCCCTTATTTTATCGAGATTTGACCGAAAAAAGCAAGAAAAACGAATAATTTTAGCGAAATTTCAATTTTTTTCCTCTTTTTTTCCTTCATTCTCCTCATTTAACGAGATTTGACCGAAAAAAGCAAGAAAAACGAATAATTTTAGGGAAATTTCAATTTTTTCCCTCTTTTTTTCCCTTAATTTTCCTTATTTTATCGAGATTTGACCGAAAAAAGCAAGAAAAACGAATAATTTTAGCGAAATTTCAATTTTTTTCCTCTTTTTTTCCCTTAATTTTGCTTATTTTATCGAGATTTGACCGAAAAAAGGAAGAAAAACGAATAATTTTAGCGAAATTTCACTTTTTATCCCCTTTTTTTCCCTTAATTTTCCTTATTTTATCGAGATTTGACCGAAAAAAGCAAGAAAAACGAATAATTTTTGCGAAATTTCCATTTTTTTCATCTTTTTTTCCCTTAATTTTCCTTATTTTATCGAGATTTGACCGAAAAAAACAAGAAAAACGAATAATATTAGCGAAATTTCAATTTTTTTCCTCTTTTATTCCTTCATTCTCCTCATTAAACGAGATTTGACCGAAAAAAGCAAGTAAAACGAATAATTTTCGCGGAATATCAATTTTTATCCTCTTTTTTCCCTTAATTTTCCTTATTTTATCGAGATTTCACCGAAAAAAGCAAGAAAAACGAATAATGTTAGCAATATTTCAATTTGTTTCCTCTTTTTTTCTCATAATTTTCCTTATTTTATCGAGATTTGACCGAAAAAAGCAAGAAAAACGAATAATTTTAGCGAAATTTCAATTTTTTTCCTCTTTTTTCTATAATTTTCCTTATTTTATCGAGATTTTACCAAAAAAAGCAAGAAAAATGAATAATTTTAGCGAAATTTCAATTTTTTTCCTCTTTTTTTCCCTTAATTTTCCTTATTTTATCGAGATTTGACCAAAAAAGCAGGAAAAACGAATAATTTTAGCGAAATTTCAATTTTTTTCCTCTTTTTTCCCTTCATTCTCCTCATTTAACGAGATTTGACCGAAAAAAGCAAGAAAAACGAATAATTTTATCGAAATATCAATGTTTATCCTCTTTTTTTTCCTTAATTTTCCTTATTTTATCGAGATCTGACCGAAAAAAGCAAGAAAAACGAATAATTTTAGCGAAATTTCAATTTTTTTATTTTTTTTCCCTTAATTTTCCTTATTTTATCGAGAATTGACCGAAAAAAGCAAGAAAAACGAATAATTTTAGCGAAATTTCAATTTTTTTCCTCATTTTTTCCTTCATTCTCCTCATTTAACGAGATTTGACCGAAATAAGCAAGAAAAACGAATAATTTTATCGAAATATCAATTTTAATCCTCTTTTTTTCCCTTAATTTTCCTTATTTTATATAGATTTGACCGAAAAAAGTAAGAAAAACGAATTATTTTAGCGAAATTTCAATTTTTTTCCTCTTTTTTTCACTTAATTTTCCTTATTTTATGGAGATTTGACCGAAAAAAGCAAGAAAAACGAATAATTTTAGCGAAATTTCAATTTTTTTCCCTTAATTTTCCTAATTTTATCGCGATTTGACCGAAAAAAGCAAGAAAAACGAATAATTTTATCGAAATTTCAATTTTTTTCCTATTTTTTTCCCTTAATTTTCCTTATTTTATCGAGATTTAAACGAAAAAAGCAAGAAAAACGAATAATTTTAGCGAAATTTCAATTTTTTTCATCTTTTTTCCCTTGGTTTTCCTTATTTTATCGAGATTTGACCGAAAAAAGCAAGAAAAACGAATAATTTTAGCGAAATTTCATTTTTTTTCACCTTTTTTTCCTTCATTCTCCTCATTTATCGAGATTTGACCGAAAAAAGCAAGAAATACGAAAATTTTAACAAAATATCAATTTTTATCCTCTTTTTTCCCTTAATTTTCCTTATTTTATCGAGATTTTACCGAAAAAATCAAGAAAAACGAATAATTTTAGCGAAATTTCAATTTTTTTCATCTTTTTTCCCTTGGTTTTCCTTATTTTATCGAGATTTGACCGAAAAAAGCAAGAAAAACGAATAATTTTAGCGAATTATCAATTTTTATCCTATTTTTTTCCCTTAATTTTCCTTATTTTATCGAGATTTGACCGAAAAAAGCAAGAAAAACGAATCATTTTAGCGAAATTTCAATTTTTTTACTTTTTTTCCCTTAATTTTCCTTATTTTATCGAGATTTGACCGAAAAAAGCAAGAAAAACGAATAATTTTAGCAAAATTTCAATTTTTTTACTTTTTTTCCCTTAATTTTCCTTATTTTATCGAGATTTGACCGAAAAAAGCAAGAAAAACGAATAATTTTAGCGACATTTCAAATTTTATCCTCTTTTCTTCCCTTAATTTTCCTTATTTTATCGGAATTCGACCGAAAAAAGCAAGAAAAACGAATAATTTTAGCGAAATTTTAATTTTTATCCTCTTTTTTTCCCCTTAATTTTCCTTATTTTATCGAAATTTGACCGAAAAAAGCAAGAAAAACGAATAATTTCAGCGAAATTTCAATTTTTTTCCTCTTTTTTTTCCCTTAATTTTCCTTATTTTAACTAGATTTGCCCGAAAAAAGCAAGAAATACGAATAATTATAGCAAAATATCAATTTTTATCCTCTTTTTTTCCTTAATTTTCCTTATTTTATCAAAATTTGACCGACAAAAGCAAGAAAAACGAATAATTTTAGCGAAATTTCAATTTTTTTCCTCTTTTTTTCCCTTAATTTTCCTTATTTTATCGAGATTTGACCGATAAAAGCAAGAAAAACGAATAATTTTAGCGAAATATCAATTTTTAAATTCTTTTTTCCCTTGATTTTCCTTATTTTATCGAGATTTGACCGAAAAAAGCAAGAAAAACGAATAATTTTAGCGGAATTTCAATTTTTAAATTCTTTTTTCCCTTGATTTTCCTTATTTTATCGAGATTTGACCGAAAAAAGCAAGAAAAACGAATAATTTTAGCGGAATTTCAATTTTTTTCCTCTTTTTTTCCCTTAATTTTCCTTATTTTAACGAGATTTGACCGAAAAAAGCAAGAAATACAAATAATTATAGCAAAATTTCAATTTTTTTCCTCTTTTTTTCCCTTAATTTTCCTTATTTTATCGAGATTTCAGCGAAAAAAGCAAGAAAAACGAATAATTTTTGCGAAATTTCAAATTTTTTCCTCTTTTTTTCCCTTAATTTTCCTTATTTTATCGAGATTTGACCGATAAAAGCAAGAAAAACGAATAATTTTAGCGAAATTTCAATTTTTTTCCCCTTTTTTTTCCATCATTCTCCTCATTTAACGAGATTAGACCGAAAAAAGCAAGAAATACGAATAATTTTAGCAAAATATAAATTTTTAAATTCTTTTTTCCCTTGATTTTCCTTATTTTATCGAGATTTGACCGAAAAAAGCAAGAAAAACGAATAATTTTAGCGAAATATCAATTTTTATCCTCTTTTTTTCCCTTAATTTTCCTTATTTTAACTAGATTTGCCCGAAAAAAGCAAGAAATACGAATAATTATAGCAAATTATCAATTTTTATCCTCTTTTTTTCCTTAATTTTCCTTATTTTATCAAAATTTGACCGAAAAAAGCAAGAAAAACGAATAATTTTAGCGAAATTTCAATTTTTTTCCTCTTTTTTTCCCTTAATTTTCCTTATTTTATCGAGATTTGACCGATAAAAGCAAGAAAAACGAATAATTTTAGCGAAATTTCCATTTTTTTCCCCTTTTTTTCCTTCATTCTCCTCATTTAACGAGATTAGACCGAAAAAAGCAAGAAATACGAATAATTTTAGCAAAATATCAATTTTTAAATTCTTTTTTCCCTTGATTTTCCTTATTTTATCGAGATTTGACCGAAAAAAGCAAGAAAAACGAATAATTTTAGCGAAATTTCAATTTTTTTCCTCTTTTTTTCCCTTAATTTTCCTTATTTTAACGAGATTTGACCGAAAAAAGCAAGAAATACAAATAATTATAGCAAAATTTCAATTTTTTTCCTCTTTTTTTCCCTTAATTTTCCTTATTTTATCGAGATTTCAGCGAAAAAAGCAAGAAAAACGAATAATTTTAGCGAAATTTCAATTTTTTTCCTCTTTTTTTCCCTTAATTTTCCTTATTTTATCGAGATTTGACCGATAAAAGCAAGAAAAACGAATAATTTTAGCGAAATTTCAATTTTTTTCCCCTTTTTTTCCATCATTCTCCTCATTTAACGAGATTAGACCGAAAAAAGCAAGAAATACGAATAATTTTAGCAAAATATAAATTTTTAAATTCTTTTTTCCCTTGATTTTCCTTATTTTATCGAGATTTGACCGAAAAAAGCAAGAAAAACGAATAATTTTAGCGAAATATCAATTTTTATCCTCTTTTTTTCCCTTAATTTTCCTTATTTTATCGAGATTTTACCAAAAAAAGCAAGAAAAACGAATCGTTTAGCGAAATTTCAATTTTTTTCCTCTTTTTTTCCCTTAATTTTCCTTATTTTATCGAGATTTGACCGAAAAGAGCAAGAAAAACGAATAATTTTAGCGAAATTTCAATTTTTTTCCTCTTTTTTTCGCTTAATTTACCTTATTTTATCGAGATTTGACCGAAAACAGCAAGAAAAACGAATAATTTTAGCGAAATATCAATTTTTTTCCTCTTTTTTTCCTTCATTCTTCTCATTTAAGAAGATTTGACCGAAAAAAGCAAGAAAATCGAATAATTTTATCGAAATATCAATTTTTATCCTCTTTTGTTCCCTTAATTTTCCTTATTTTATCGAGATTTGACCGAAAACAGCAAGAAAATTGAATAATTTTAGCGAAATTTTAATTTTTTTACTTTTTTTCCCTTAATTTTCCTTATTTTATCGAGATTTGACCGAAAAAAGCAAGAAAAACGAATAATTTTAGCAAAATTTCAATTTTTTTACTTTTTTTCCCTTAATTTTCCTTATTTTATCGAGATTTGACCGAAAAAAGCAAGAAAAACGAATAATTTTAGCGACATTTCAAATTTTATCCTCTTTTCTTCCCTTAATTTTCCTTATTTTATCGGGATTCGACCGAAAAAAGCAAGAAAAACGAATAATTATAGCGAAATTTTAATTTTTATCCTCTTTTTTTTCCCTTAATTTTCCTTATTTTATCGAAATTTGACCGAAAAAAGCAAGAAAAACGAATAATTTCAGCGAAATTTCAATTTTTTTCTTCTTTTTTTCCCTTAATTTTCCTTATTTTAACTAGATTTGACCGAAAAAAGCAAGAAATACGAATAATTATAGCAAAATATCAATTTTTATCCTCTTTTTTTCCTTAATTTTCCTTATTTTATCAAAATTTGACCGAAAAAAGCAAGAAAAACGAATAATTTTAGCGAAATTTCAATTTTTTTCCTTTTTTTTTCCCTTAATTTTCCGTATTTTATCGAGATTTGACCGATAAAAGCAAGAAAAACGAATAATTTTAGCGAAATTTCCATTTTTTTTCCCTTTTTTTCCTTCATTCTCCTCATTTAACGAGATTAGACCGAAAAAAGCAAGAAATACGAATAATTTTAGCAAAATATCAATTTTTAAATTCTTTTTTCCCTTGATTTTCCTTATTTTATCGAGATTTGACCGAAAAAAGCAAGAAAAACGAATAATTTTAGCGAAATTTCAATTTTTTTCCTCTTTTTTTCCCTTAATTTTCCTTATTTTAACGAGATTTGACCGAAAAAAGCAAGAAATACAAATAATTTTAGCGAAAGTTCAATTTTTTTCCTCTTTTTTTCCCTTAATTTTCCTTATTTTATCGAGATTTGACCGATAAAAGCAAGAAAAACGAATAATTTTAGCGAAATTTCAATTTTTTTCCCCTTTTTTTCCATCATTCTCCTCATTTAACGAGATTAGACCGAAAAAAGCAAAAAATACGAATAATTTTAGCAAAATATAAATTTTTAAATTCTTTTTTCCCTTGATTTTCCTTATTTTATCGAGATTTGACCGAAAAAAGCAAGAAAAACGAATAATTTTAGCGAAATATCAATTTTTATCCTCTTTTTTTCCCTTAATTTTCCTTATTTTATCGAGATTTTACCAAAAAAAGCAAGAAAAACGAATCGTTTAGCGAAATTTCAATTTTTTTCCTCTTTTTTTCCCTTAATTTTCCTTATTTTATCGAGATTTGACCGAAAAGAGCAAGAAAAACGAATAATTTTAGCGAAATTTCAATTTTTTTCCTCTTTTTTTCGCTTAATTTACCTTATTTTATCGAGATTTGACCGAAAACAGCAAGAAAAACGAATAATTTTAGCGAAATATCAATTTTTTTCCTCTTTTTTTCCTTCATTCTTCTCATTTAAGAAGATTTGACCGAAAAAAGCAAGAAAATCGAATAATTTTATCGAAATATCAATTTTTATCCTCTTTTGTTCCCTTAATTTTCCTTATTTTATCGAGATTTGACCGAAAACAGCAAGAAAATTGAATAATTTTAGCGAAATTTTAATTTTTTTACTTTTTTTCCCTTAATTTTCCTTATTTTATCGAGATTTGACCGAAAAAAGCAAGAAAAACGAATAATTTTAGCAAAATTTCAATTTTTTTACTTTTTTTCCCTTAATTTTCCTTATTTTATCGAGATTTGACCGATAAAAGCAAGAAAAACGAATAATTTTAGCGAAATTTCAATTTTTTTCCTCTTTTTTTCCCTTAATTTTCCTTATTTTATCGAGATTTGACCGAAAAGAGCAAGAAAAACGAATAATTTTAGCGAAATTTCAATTTTTTTCCTCTTTTTTTCGCTTAATTTACCTTATTTTATCGAGATTTGACCGAAAACAGCAAGAAAAACGAATAATTTTAGCGAAATATCAATTTTTTTCCTCTTTTTTTCCTTCATTCTTCTCATTTAAGAAGATTTGACCGAAAAAAGCAAGAAAATTGAATAATTTTATCGAAATATCAATTTTTATCCTCTTTTGTTCCCTTAATTTTCCTTATTTTATCGAGATTTGACCGAAAAAAGCAAGAAAAACGAATAATTTTAGCGAAATTTCAATTTTTTTCCTCTTTTTTTCCCCTAATTTTCCTTATTTTATCGAGATTTGACCGAAAAAAGCAAGAAAAACGAATAATTTCAGCGAAATTTCAATTTTTTTCCTTTTTTTTTCCCTTAATTTTCCTTATTTTAACTAGATTTGACCGAAAAAAGCAAGAAATACGAATAATTATAGCAAAATATCAATTTTTATCCTCTTTTTTTCCTTAATTTTCCTTATTTTATCAAGATTTGACCGAAAAAAGCAAGAAAAACGAATAATTTTAGCGAAATTTTAATTTTTTTCCTCTTTTTTCCCTTAATTTTCCTTATTTTATCGAGATTTGACCGATAGAAGAAAGAAAAACGAATAATTTTAGCGAAATTTCAATTTTTTTCCCCTTTTTTTCCTTCATTCTCCTCATTTAACGAGATTAGACCGAAAAAAACAAGAAATACGAATAATTTTAGCAAAATATCAATTTTTAAATTCTTTTCTCCCTTGATTTTCCTTATTTTATCGAGATTTGACCGAAAAAAGCAAGAAAAACGAATAATTTTAGCGAAATTTCAATTTTTTTCCTCTTTTTTTCCCTTAATTTTCCTTATTTTAACGGGATTTGACCGAAAAAAGCAAGAAATACAAATAATTATAGCAAAATTTCAATTTTTTTCCTCTTTTTTTCCCTTAATTTTCCTTATTTTATCGAGATTTCGGCGAAAAAAGCAAGAAAAACGAATAATTTTAGCGAAATTTCAATTTTTTTCCTCTTTTCTTCCCTTAATTTTCCTTATTTTATCGAGATTTGACCGATAAAAGCAAGAAAAACGAATAATTTTAGCGAAATTTCAATTTTTTTCCCCTTTTTTTCCATCATTCTCCTCATTTAACGAGATTAGACCGAAAAAAGCAAGAAATACGTATAATTTTAGCAAAATATAAATTTTTAAATTCTTTTTTCCCTTGATTTTCCTTATTTTATCGAGATTTGACCGAAAAAAGCAAGAAAAACGAATAATTTTAGCGATATATCAATTTTTATCCTCTTTTTTTCCCTTAATTTTCCTTATTTTATCGAGATTTGACCAAAAAAAGCAAGAAAAACGAATCGTTTAGCGAAATTTCAATTTTTTTCCTCTTTTTTTCCCTTAATTTTCCTTATTTTATCGAGATTTGACCGAAAAGAGCAAGAAAAACGAATAATTTTAGCGAAATTTCAATTTTTTTCCTCTTTTTTTAACTTAATTTACCTTATTTTATCGAGATTTGACCGAAAACAGCAAGAAAAACGAATAATTTTAGCGAAATATATTTTTTTCCTCTTTTTTTCCTTCATTCTTCTCATTTAAGAAGATTTGACCGAAAAAAGCAAGAAAATCGAATAATTTTATCGAAATATCAATTTTATCCTCTTTTTTTCCCTTAATTTTCCTTATTTTATCGAGATTTGACCGAAAACAGCAAGAAAATTGAATAATTATAGCGAAATTTTAATTTTTTTCCTCTTTCTATCCCTTAATTTTCCTTATTTTATCGAGATTTGACCAAAAAAAGCAAGAAAAACGAATAATTTTAGCGAAATTTCAATTTTTATCCTCTTTTTATCCCTTAATTTTCCTTATTTTATTGAGATTTGACCGAAAAAAGTAAGAAAAACGAATAATTTTAGCGAAATTTCAATTTTTTTCCTCTTTTTTTCCCTTAATTTTCCTTATTTTATCGAGATTTGACCGAAAAAAGCAAGAAAAACGAATACTTTTAGCGTAATTTCAATTTTTTCCTCTTTTTTTCCTTCATTCTCCTCATTTAACGAGATTTCACCGAAAAAAGCAAGAAAAACGAATAATTTTAGCGAAATTTCAATTTTTTTACTTTTTTTCCCTTAATTTTCCTTTTTTTATCGAGATTTGACCGAAAAAAGCAAGAAAAACGAATAATTTTAGCCAAATTTCAATTTTTTTCCTCTTTTTTTCCTTCATTCTCCTAATTTAACGAGATTTGACCGAAAAAAGCAAGAAAAACTAATAATTTTATCGAAATATCAATTCTTATCCTCTTTTTTTCCCTTAATTTTCCTTATTTTATCGAGATTTGACCGAAAAAAGCAAGAAATACGAATAATTATAGCAAAATTTCAATTTTTTTCCTCTTTTTTTTCCTTAATTATCCTTATTTTATCGAAATTTCACCGAAAAAAGCAAGAAAAACGAATAATTTTAGCGAAATTTCAATATTTTTCCACTTTTTTTCCCTTAATTTTCCTTATTTTGTCGAGATTTGACCGATAAAAGCAAGAAAAACGAATAATTTTAGCGAAATTTCAATTTTTTTCCCCTTTTTTTCCTTCATTCTCCTCATTTAACGAGATTAGACCGAAAAAAGCAAGAAATACGAATAATTTTAGCAAAATATCAATCTTTAAATTCTTTTTTCCCTTGATTTTCCTTATTTTATCGAGATTTGACCGAAAAAAGCAAGAAAAACGAAAAATTTTAGCGAAATATCAATTTTTATCCTCTTTTTTTCCCTTAATTTTCCTTATTTTATCGAGATTTGACCAAAAAAAAGCAAGAAAAACGAATCGTTTAGCGAAATTTCAATTTTTTTCCTCTTTTTTTCCCTTAATTTTCCTTATTTTATCGAGATTTGACCAAAAAGAGCAAGAAAATCGAATAATTTTTTCTAAATATCAATTTTTATCCTTTTTTTTCCCTCAATTTTCCTTATTTTATCGAGATTAGACCGAAAAGAGCAAGAAAAACGAATAATTTTAACGAAATTTCTATTTTTTTCCTCTTTTTTTCCCTTAATTTACCT
Source organism: Sympetrum striolatum (assembly GCA_947579665.1). Classification (NCBI taxonomy): domain Eukaryota; kingdom Metazoa; phylum Arthropoda; class Insecta; order Odonata; family Libellulidae; genus Sympetrum; species Sympetrum striolatum. Next base: position 53,246 of record CANPUZ010000283.1, read on the forward strand.
TATTTTATCAAGATTTGACCGAAAACAGCAAGAAAAACGAATAATTTTAGCGAAATATCAATTTTTTTCCTCTTTTTTTCCTTCATTCTTCTCATTTAAGAAGATTTGACCGAAAAAAGCAAGAAAATCGAATAATTTTATCGAAATATCAATTGTTTCCTCTTTTTTTCCTTCATTCTCCTCATTTAACGAGATTTCACCGAAAAAAGCAAGAAAAACGAATAATTTTAGCGAAATTTCAATTTTTTTACTTTTTTTCCCTTAATTTTCCTTTTTTTATCGAGATTTGACCGAAAAAAGCAAGAAAAACGAATAATTTTAGCGAAATTTCAATTTTTTTCCTCTATTTTTCCTTCATTCTCCTAATTTAACGAGATTTGACCGAAAAGAGCAAGAAAAACGAATAATTTTAGCGAAATTTCAATTTTTTTCCTCTTTTTTTCGCTTAATTTACCTTATTTTATCGAGATTTGACCGAAAACAGCAAGAAAAACGAATAATTTTAGCAAAATATCAATTTTTAAATTCTTTTATCCCTTGATTTTCCTTATTTTATCGAGATTTGACCGAAAAAAGCAAGAAAAACGAATAATTTTATCGAAATTTCAATTTTTTTCCTCTTTTTTTCCCTTAATTTTTCTTATTTTATCGAGATTTGACCGATAAAAGCAAGAAAAACGAATAATTTTAGCGAAATTTCAATTTTTTTCCCCTTTTTTTCCATCATTCTCCTCATTTAACGAGATTAGACCGAAAAAAGCAAGAAATACGAATAATTTTAGCAAAATATAAATTTTTAAATTCTTTTTTCCCTTGATTTTCCTTATTTTATCGAGATTTGACCGAAAAAAGCAAGAAAAACGAATAATTTTAGCGAAATATCAATTTTTATCCTCTTTTTTTCCCTTAATTTTCCTTATTTTATCGAGATTTGACCAAAAAAAGCAAGAAAAACGAATCGTTTAGCGAAATTTCAATTTTTTTCCTCTTTTTTTCCCTTAATTTTCCTTATTTTATCGAGATTTGACCGAAAAGAGCAAGAAAAACGAATAATTTTAGCGAAATTTCAATTTTTTTCCTCTTTTTTTCGCTTAATTTACCTTATTTTATCGAGATTTGACCGAAAACAGCAAGAAAAACGAATAATTTTAGCGAAATTTCAATTTTTATCCTCTTTTTATCCCTTAATTTTCCTTATTTTATTGAGATTTGACCGAAAAAAGTAAGAAAAACGAATAATTTTAGCGAAATTTCAATTTTTTTCCTCTTTTTTTCCCTTAATTTTCCTTATTTTATCGAGATTAGACCGAAAACAGCAAGAAAATTGAATAATTATAGCGAAATTTTAATTTTTTTCCTCTTTCTTTCCCTTAATTTTCCTTATTTTATCGAGATTTGACCAAAAAAAGCAAGAAAAACGAATAATTTTAGCGAAATTTCAATTTTTTTACTTTTTTTCCCTTAATTTGCCTTTTTTTATCGAGATTTGACCGAAAAAAGCAAGAAAAACGAATAATTTTAGCCAAATTTCAATTTTTTTCCTCTTTTTTTCCTTCATTCTCCTAATTTAACGAGATTTGACCGAAAAAAGCAAGAAAAACTAATAATTTTATCGAAATATCAATTCTTATCCTCTTTTTTTCCCTTAATTTTCCTTATTTTATCGAGATTTGACCGAAAAAAGCAAGAAATACGAATAATTATAGCAAAATTTCAATTTTTTTCCTCTTTTTTTCCTTAATTTTCATTATTTTATCGAAATTTCACCGAAAAAAGCAAGAAAAACGAATAATTTTAGCGAAATTTCAATTTTTTTCCTCTTTTTTTCCCTTAATTTTCCTTATTTTATCGAGATTTGACCGAAAAAAGCAAGAAAAACGAATAATTTTAGCCAAATTTCAATTTTTTTCCCCTTTTTTTCCTTCATTCTCCTCATTTAACGAGATTAGACCGAAAAAAGCAAGAAATACGAATAATTTTAGCAAAATATCAATCTTTAAATTCTTTTTTCCCTTGATTTTCCTTATTTTATCGAGATTTGACCGAAAAAAGCAAGAAAAACGAAAAATTTTAGCGAAATATCAATTTTTATCCTCTTTTTTTCCCTTAATTTTCCTTATTTTATCGAGATTTGACCAAAAAAAGCAAGAAAAACGAATCGTTTAGCGAAATTTCAATTTTTTTCCTCTTTTTTTCCCTTAATTTTCCTTATTTTATCGAGATTTGACCGAAAAGAGCAAGAAAAACGAATAATTTTAGCGAAATTTCCATTTTTTTCCTCTTTTTTTCGCTTAATTTACCTTATTTTATCGAGATTTGACCGAAAACAGCAAGAAAAACGAATAATTTTAGCGAAATATCAATTTTTTTCCTCTTATTTTCCTTCATTCTCCTCATTTAAGAAGATTTGACCGAAAAAAGCAAGAAAATCGAATAATTTTATCTAAATATCAATTTTTATCCTCTTTTTTTCCCTAAATTTTCCTTATTTTATCGAGATTTGACCGAAAACAGCAAGAAAATTGAATAATTTTAGCGAAATTTTAATTTTTTTCCTCTTTTTTTCGCTTAATTTACCTTATTTTATCGAGATTTCACCGAAAACAGCAAGAAAATCGAATAATTTTTTCTAAATATCAATTTTTATCCTTTTTTTTCCCTCAATTTTCCTTATTTTATCGAGATTAGACCGAAAACGAATAATTTTAACGAAATTTCTATTTTTTTCCTCTTTTTTTCCCTTAATTTACCTTATTTTATCAAGATTTGACCGAAAACAGCAAGAAAAACGAATAATACTAGCGAAATATCAATTTTTTTCCTCTTTTTTTCCTTCATTCTTCTCATTTAAGAAGATTTGACCGAAAAAAGCAAGAAAATCGAATAATTTTATCGAAATATCAATTTTTTCCTCTTTTTTTCCTTCATTCTCCTCATTTAACGAGATTTCACCGAAAAAAGCAAGAAAAACGAATAATTTTAGCGAAATTTCAATTTTTTTACTTTTTTTCCCTTAATTTTCCTTTTTTTATCGAGATTTGACCGAAAAAAGCAAGAAAAACGAATAATTTTAGCGAAATTTCAATTTTTTTCCTCTATTTTTCCTTCATTCTCCTAATTTAACGAGATTTGACCGAAAAAAGCAAGAAAAACTAATATTTTATCGAAATATCAATTCTTATCCTCTTTTTTTCCCTTAATTTTCCTTATTTTATCGAGATTTGACCGAAAAAAGCAAGAAATACGAATAATTATAGCAAAATTTCAATTTTTTTCCTGTTTTTTTTCCCTTAATTTTCCTTATTTTATCGAGATTTCACCGATAAAAGCAAGAAAAACGAATAATTTTAGCGAAATTTCCATTTTATTCCCCCTTTTTTTTCCTTCATTCTCCTCATTTAACGAGATTAGACCGAAAAAAGCAAGAAAATTGAATAATTTTAGCGAAATTTTAATTTTTTTCCTCTTTCTTTCCCTTAATTTTCCTTATTTTATCGAGATTTGACCAAAAAAAGCAAGAAAAACGAATAATTTTAGCGAAATTTCAATTTTTATCCTCTTTTTATCCCTTAATTTTCCTTATTTTATCGAGATTTGACCGAAAAAAGCAAGAAAAACGAATAATTTTAGCGAAATTTCAATTTTTTTCCTCTTTTTTTCCCTTAATTTTCCTTATTTTATCGAGATTTGACCGAAAAAAGCAAGAAAAACGAATAATTTTAGCGTAATTTCAATTTTTTCCTCTTTTTTTCCTTCATTCTCCTCATTTAACGAGATTTCACCGAAAAAAGCAAGAAAAACTAATAATTTTATCGAAATATCAATTCTTATCCTCTTTTTTCCCTTAATTTTCCTTTTTTTATCGAGATTTGACCGAAAAAAGCAAGAAAAACGAATAAATTTAGCGAAATTTCAATTTTTTTCCTCTTTTTTTCCTTCATTCTCCTAATTTAACGAGATTTGACCGAAAAAAGCAAGAAAAACTAATAATTTTATCGAAATATCAATTCTTATCCTCTTTTTTTCCCTTAATTTTCCTTATTTTATCGAGATTTGACCGAAAAAAGCAAGAAATACGAATAATTATAGCAAAATTTCAATTTTTTTCCTCTTTTTTTTCCTTAATTTTCCTTATTTTATCAAGATTTCACCGAAAAAAGCAAGAAAAACGAATAATTTTAGCGAAATTTCAATTTTTTTCCTCTTTTTTTCCCTTAATTTTCCTTATTTTATCGAGATTTGACCGATAAAAGCAAGAAAAACGAATAATTTTAGCGAAATTTCATTTTTTTTCCCCTTTTTTTCCTTCATTCTCCTCATTTAACGAGATTAGACCGAAAAAAGCAAGAAATACGAATAATTTTAGCAAAATATCAATCTTTAAATTCTTTTTTCCCTTGATTTTCCTTATTTTATCGAGATTTGACCGAAAAAAGCAAGAAAAACGAATAATTTTAGCGAAATATCAATTTTTATCCTCTTTTTTTTCCCTTAATTTTCCTTATTTTATCGAGATTTGACCAAAAAAAGCAAGAAAATCGAATCGTTTAGCGAAATTTCAATTTTTTTCCTCTTTTTTTCCCTTAATTTTCCTTATTTTATCGAGATTTGACCGAAAAGAGCAAGAAAAATGAATAATTTTAGCGAAATTTCAATTTTTTTCCTCTTTTTTTCGCTTAATTTACCTTATTTTATAGAGATTTGACCGAAAACAGTAAGAAAAACGAATAATTTTAGCGAAATATCAATTTTTTTCCTCTTTTTTTCCTTCATTCTCCTCATTTAAGAAGATTTGACCGAAAAAAGCAAGAAAATCGAATAATTTTATCTAAATATCAATTTTTATCCTCCTTTTTTCCCTTAATTTTCCTTATTTTATCGAGATTTGACCGAAAACAGCAAGAAAATTGAATAATTTTAGCGAAATTTTAATTTTTTTCCTCTTTTTTTCGCTTAATTTACCTTATTTTATCGAGATTTCACCGAAAACAGCAAGAAAATCGAATAATTTTTTCTAAATATCAATTTTTATCCTTTTTTTTCCCTCAATTTTCCTTATTTTATCGAGATTTGACCGAAAAGAGCAAGAAAAACGAATAATTTTAACGAAATTTCAATTTTTTTCCTCTTTTTTTCCCTTAATTTACCTTATTTTATCGAGATTTGACCGAAAACAGCAAGAAAAACGAATAATTTTAGCGAAATATCAATTTTTTTCCTCTTTTTTTCCTTCATTCTTCTCATTTAAGAAGATTTGACCGAAAAAAGCAAGAAAATCGAATAATTTTATCGAAATATCAATTTTTATCCTCTTTTTTCCCTTAATTTTCCTTATTTTGTCGAGATTTGACCGAAAACAGCAAGAAAATTGAATAATTTTAGCGAAATTTTAATTTTTTTCCTCTTTCTTTCGCTTAATTTACCTTATTTTATCGAGATTTCACCGAAAACAGCAAGAAAAACGAATAATTTTAGCGAAATTCCATTTTTTTTACTTTTTTTCCCTTAATTTTCCTTATTTTATCGAGATTTGACCGAAAACAGCAAGAAAATTGAATAATTTTAGCGAAATTTTAATTTTTTTCCTCTTTTTTTCGCTTAATTTACCTTATTTTATCGAGATTTCACCGAAAACAGCAAGAAAATCGAATAATTTTTTCTAAATATCAATTTTTATCCTTTTTTTTCCCTGAATTTTCCTTATTTTATCGAGATTAGACCGAAAACGAATAATTTTAACGAAATTTCTATTTTTTTCCTCTTTTTTTCCCTTAATTTACCTTATTTTATCAAGATTTGACCGAAAACAGCAAGAAAAACGAATAATTTTAGCGAAATATCAATTTTTTTCCTCTTTTTTTCCTTCATTCTTCTCATTTAAGAAGATTTGACCGAAAAAAGCAAGAAAATCGAATAATTTTATCGAAATATCAATTTTTTCCTCTTTTTTTCCTTCATTCTCCTCATTTAACGAGATTTCACCGAAAAAAGCAAGAAAAACGAATAATTTTAGCGAAATTTCAATTTTTTTACTTTTTTTCCCTTAATTTTCCTTTTTTTATCGAGATTTGACCGAAAAAAGCAAGAAAAACGAATAATTTTAGCGAAATTTCAATTTTTTTCCTCTATTTTTCCTTCATTCTCCTAATTTAACGAGATTTGACCGAAAAAAGCAAGAAAAACTAATAATTTTATCGAAATATCAATTCTTATCCTCTTTTTTTCCCTTAATTTTCCTTATTTTATCGAGATTTGACCAAAAAAAGCAAGAAATACGAATAATTATAGCAAAATTTCAATTTTTTTCCTGTTTTTTTTCCCTTAATTTTCCTTATTTTATCGAGATTTCACCGATAAAAGCAAGAAAAACGAATAATTTTAGCGAAATTTCCATTTTATTCCCCTTTTTTTCCTTCATTCTCCTCATTTAACGAGATTAGACCGAAAAAAGCAAGAAAATTGAATAATTTTAGCGAAATTTTAATTTTTTTCCTCTTTCTTTCCCTTAATTTTCCTTATTTTATCGAGATTTGACCGAAAAAAGCAAGAAAAACGAATAATTTTAGCGAAATTTCAATTTTTTTCCTCTTTTTTTCCCTTAATTTTCCTTATTTTATCGAGATTTGACCGAAAAAAGCAAGAAAAACGAATAATTTTAGCGTAATTTCAATTTTTTCCTCTTTTTTTCCTTCATTCTCCTCATTTAACGAGATTTCACCGAAAAAAGCAAGAAAAACTAATAATTTTATCGAAATATCAATTCTTATCCTCTTTTTTCCCTTAATTTTCCTTTTTTTATCGAGATTTGACCGAAAAAAGCAAGAAAAACGAATAAATTTAGCGAAATTTCAATTTTTTTCCTCTTTTTTTCCTTCATTCTCCTAATTTAACGAGATTTGACCGAAAAAAGCAAGAAAAACTAATAATTTTATCGAAATATCAATTCTTATCCTCTTTTTTTCCCTTAATTTTCCTTATTTTATCGAGATTTGACCGAAAAAAGCAAGAAATACGAATAATTATAGCAAAATTTCAATTTTTTTCCTCTTTTTTTTCCTTAATTTTCCTTATTTTATCAAGATTTCACCGAAAAAAGCAAGAAAAACGAATAATTTTAGCGAAATTTCAATTTTTTTCCTCTTTTTTTTCCTTAATTTTCCTTATTTTATCGAGATTTCACCGATAAAAGCAAGAAAAACGAATAATTTTAGCGAAATTTCCATTTTATTCCCCCTTTTTTTTCCTTCATTCTCCTCATTTAACGAGATTAGACCGAAAAAAGCAAGAAAATTGAATAATTTTAGCGAAATTTTAATTTTTTTCCTCTTTCTTTCCCTTAATTTTCCTTATTTTATCGAGATTTGACCAAAAAAAGCAAGAAAAACGAATAATTTTAGCGAAATTTCAATTTTTATCCTCTTTTTATCCCTTAATTTTCCTTATTTTATCGAGATTTGACCGAAAAAAGCAAGAAAAACGAATAATTTTAGCGAAATTTCAATTTTTTTCCTCTTTTTTTCCCTTAATTTTCCTTATTTTATCGAGATTTGACCGAAAAAAGCAAGAAAAACGAATAATTTTAGCGTAATTTCAATTTTTTCCTCTTTTTTTCCTTCATTCTCCTCATTTAACGAGATTTCACCGAAAAAAGCAAGAAAAACTAATAATTTTATCGAAATATCAATTCTTATCCTCTTTTTTCCCTTAATTTTCCTTTTTTTATCGAGATTTGACCGAAAAAAGCAAGAAAAACGAATAAATTTAGCGAAATTTCAATTTTTTTCCTCTTTTTTTCCTTCATTCTCCTAATTTAACGAGATTTGACCGAAAAAAGCAAGAAAAACTAATAATTTTATCGAAATATCAATTCTTATCCTCTTTTTTTCCCTTAATTTTCCTTATTTTATCGAGATTTGACCGAAAAAAGCAAGAAATACGAATAATTATAGCAAAATTTCAATTTTTTTCCTCTTTTTTTTCCTTAATTTTCCTTATTTTATCAAGATTTCACCGAAAAAAGCAAGAAAAACGAATAATTTTAGCGAAATTTCAATTTTTTTCCTCTTTTTTTCCCTTAATTTTCCTTATTTTATCGAGATTTGACCGATAAAAGCAAGAAAAACGAATAATTTTAGCGAAATTTCATTTTTTTCCCCTTTTTTTCCTTAATTTTCCTTATTTTATCGAGATTTGACCGAAAACAGCAAGAAAATTGAATAATTTTAGCGAAATTTTAATTTTTTTCCTCTTTTTTTCGCTTAATTTACCTTATTTTATCGAGATTTCACCGAAAACAGCAAGAAAATCGAATAATTTTTTCTAAATATCAATTTTTATCCTTTTTTTTCCCTCAATTTTCCTTATTTTATCGAGATTTGACCGAAAAGAGCAAGAAAAACGAATAATTTTAACGAAATTTCAATTTTTTTCCTCTTTTTTTCCCTTAATTTACCTTATTTTATCGAGATTTGACCGAAAACAGCAAGAAAAACGAATAATTTTAGCGAAATATCAATTTTTTTCCTCTTTTTTTCCTTCATTCTTCTCATTTAAGAAGATTTGACCGAAAAAAGCAAGAAAATCGAATAATTTTATCGAAATATCAATTTTTATCCTCTTTTTTCCCTTAATTTTCCTTATTTTGTCGAGATTTGACCGAAAACAGCAAGAAAATTGAATAATTTTAGCGAAATTTTAATTTTTTTCCTCTTTCTTTCGCTTAATTTACCTTATTTTATCGAGATTTCACCGAAAACAGCAAGAAAAACGAATAATTTTAGCGAAATTCCATTTTTTTTACTTTTTTTCCCTTAATTTTCCTTATTTTATCGAGATTTGACCGAAAACAGCAAGAAAATTGAATAATTTTAGCGAAATTTTAATTTTTTTCCTCTTTTTTTCGCTTAATTTACCTTATTTTATCGAGATTTCACCGAAAACAGCAAGAAAATCGAATAATTTTTTCTAAATATCAATTTTTATCCTTTTTTTTCCCTGAATTTTCCTTATTTTATCGAGATTAGACCGAAAACGAATAATTTTAACGAAATTTCTATTTTTTTCCTCTTTTTTTCCCTTAATTTACCTTATTTTATCAAGATTTGACCGAAAACAGCAAGAAAAACGAATAATTTTAGCGAAATATCAATTTTTTTCCTCTTTTTTTCCTTCATTCTTCTCATTTAAGAAGATTTGACCGAAAAAAGCAAGAAAATCGAATAATTTTATCGAAATATCAATTTTTTCCTCTTTTTTTCCTTCATTCTCCTCATTTAACGAGATTTCACCGAAAAAAGCAAGAAAAACGAATAATTTTAGCGAAATTTCAATTTTTTTACTTTTTTTCCCTTAATTTTCCTTTTTTTATCGAGATTTGACCGAAAAAAGCAAGAAAAACGAATAATTTTAGCGAAATTTCAATTTTTTTCCTCTATTTTTCCTTCATTCTCCTAATTTAACGAGATTTGACCGAAAAAAGCAAGAAAAACTAATAATTTTATCGAAATATCAATTCTTATCCTCTTTTTTTCCCTTAATTTTCCTTATTTTATCGAGATTTGACCAAAAAAAGCAAGAAATACGAATAATTATAGCAAAATTTCAATTTTTTTCCTGTTTTTTTTCCCTTAATTTTCCTTATTTTATCGAGATTTCACCGATAAAAGCAAGAAAAACGAATAATTTTAGCGAAATTTCCATTTTATTCCCCTTTTTTTCCTTCATTCTCCTCATTTAACGAGATTAGACCGAAAAAAGCAAGAAAATTGAATAATTTTAGCGAAATTTTAATTTTTTTCCTCTTTCTTTCCCTTAATTTTCCTTATTTTATCGAGATTTGACCGAAAAAAGCAAGAAAAACGAATAATTTTAGCGAAATTTCAATTTTTTTCCTCTTTTTTTCCCTTAATTTTCCTTATTTTATCGAGATTTGACCGAAAAAAGCAAGAAAAACGAATAATTTTAGCGTAATTTCAATTTTTTCCTCTTTTTTTCCTTCATTCTCCTCATTTAACGAGATTTCACCGAAAAAAGCAAGAAAAACTAATAATTTTATCGAAATATCAATTCTTATCCTCTTTTTTCCCTTAATTTTCCTTTTTTTATCGAGATTTGACCGAAAAAAGCAAGAAAAACGAATAAATTTAGCGAAATTTCAATTTTTTTCCTCTTTTTTTCCTTCATTCTCCTAATTTAACGAGATTTGACCGAAAAAAGCAAGAAAAACTAATAATTTTATCGAAATATCAATTCTTATCCTCTTTTTTTCCCTTAATTTTCCTTATTTTATCGAGATTTGACCGAAAAAAGCAAGAAATACGAATAATTATAGCAAAATTTCAATTTTTTTCCTCTTTTTTTTCCTTAATTTTCCTTATTTTATCAAGATTTCACCGAAAAAAGCAAGAAAAACGAATAATTTTAGCGAAATTTCCATTTTTTTCCTCTTTTTTTCCCTTAATTTTCCTTATTTAATCGAGATTTGACCGATAAAAGCAAGAAAAACGAATAATTTTAGCGAAATTTCATTTTTTTTCCCCTTTTTTTCCTTCATTCTCCTCATTTAACGAGATTAGACCGAAAAAAGCAAGAAATACGAATAATTTTAGCAAAATATCAATCTTTAAATTCTTTTTTCCCTTGATTTTCCTTATTTTATCGAGATTTGACCGAAAAAAGCAAGAAAAACGAATAATTTTAGCGAAATATCAATTTTTATCCTCTTTTTTTCCCTTAATTTTCCTTATTTTATCGAGATTTGACCAAAAAAAGCAAGAAAATCGAATCGTTTAGCGAAATTTCAATTTTTTTCCTCTTTTTTTCCCTTAATTTTCCTTATTTTATCGAGATTTGACCGAAAAGAGCAAGAAAAACGAATAATTTTAGCGAAATTTCAATTTTTTTCCTCTTTTTTTCGCTTAATTTACCTTATTTTATCGAGATTTGACCGAAAACAGTATGAAAAACGAATAATTTTAGCGAAATATCAATTTTTTTCCTCTTTTTTTCCTTCATTCTCCTCATTTAAGAAGATTTGACCGAAAAAAGCAAGAAAATCGAATAATTTTATCTAAATATCAATTTTTATCCTCCTTTTTTCCCTTAATTTTCCTTATTTTATCGAGATTTGACCGAAAACAGCAAGAAAATTGAATAATTTTAGCGAAATTTTAATTTTTTTCCTCTTTTTTTCGCTTAATTTACCTTATTTTATCGAGATTTCACCGAAAACAGCAAGAAAATCGAATAATTTTTTCTAAATATCAATTTTTATCCTTTTTTTTCCCTCAATTTTCCTTATTTTATCGAGATTTGACCGAAAAGAGCAAGAAAAACGAATAATTTTAGCGAAATTTTAATTTTTTTCCTCTTTCTTTTCCTTAATTTTCCTTATTTTATCGAGATTTGACCAAAAAAAGCAAGCAAAACGAATAATTTTAGCGAAATTTCAATTTTTTCCTCTTTTTTTCCTTCATTCTCCTCATTTAACGAGATTTCACCGAAAAAAGCAAGAAAAACGAATAATTTTAGCGAAATTTCAATTTTTTTACTTTTTTTCCCTTAATTTTCCTTTTTTTATCGAGATTTGACCGAAAAAAGCAAGAAAAACGAATAATTGTAGCGAAATTTCAATTTTTTTCCTCTTTTTTTCCTTCATTCTCCTAATTTAACGAGATTTGACCGAAAAAAGCAAGAAAAACTAATAATTTTATCGAAATATCAATTCTTATCCTCTTTTTTTCCCTTAATTTTCCTTATTTTATCGAGATTTGACCGAAAAAAGCAAGAAATACGAATAATTATAGCAAAATTTCAATTTTTTTCCTCTTTTTTTCCCTTAATTTTCCTTATTTTATCGAGATTTCACCGATAAAAGCAAGAAAAACGAATAATTTTAGCGAAATTTCCATTTTTTTCCCCTTTTTTTCCTTCATTCTCCACATTTAACGAGATTAGACCGAAAAAAGCTAGAAATACGAATAATTTTAGCAAAATATCAATCTTTAAATTCTTTTTTCCCTTGATTTTCCTTATTTTATCGAGATTTGACCAAAAAAAGCAAGAAAAACGAATCGTTTAGTGAAATTTCAATTTTTTTCCTCTTTTTTTCCCTTAATTTTCCTTATTTTATTGAGATTTGACCGAAAAGAGCAAGAAAAACAAATAATTTTAGCGAAATTTAAATTTTTTTCCTCTTTTTTTCGCTTAATTTACTTTATTTTATCGAGATGTGACCGAAAAAAGCAAGAAATACGAATAATTTTAGCGAAATATCAATTTTTTTCCTCTTTTTTTCCTTCATTCTCCTCATTTAAGAAGATTTGACCGAAAAAAGCAAGAAAATCGAATAATTTTATCTAAATATCAATTTTTAACCTCTTTTTTCCCTTAATTTTCCTTATTTTATCGAGATTTGACCGAAAACACCAAGAAAATTGAATAATTTTAGCGAAATTTTAATTTTTTTCCTCTTTCTTTCCCTTAATTTTCCTTTTTTTATCGAGATTTGACCAAAAAAAGCAAGAAAAACGAATAATTTTAGCGAAATTTCAATTTTTATCCTCTTTTTTTCCCTTAATTTTCCTTATTTTATCGAGATTTGACCGAAAAAAGCAAGAAAAACGAATAATTTTAGCGAAATTTCAATTTTTTTATCCTCTTTTTTTCCCTTAATTTTCCTTATTTTATCGAGATTTGACCGAAAAAAGCAAGAAAAACGAATAATTTTAGCGAAATTTCAATTTTTATCCTCTTTTTTTCCCTTAATTTTCCTTATTTTATCGAGATTTGACCGAAAAAAGCAAGAAAAACGAATAATTTTAGCGTAATTTAAATTTTTCCTCTTTTTTTCTTTCATTCTCCTCATTTAACGAGATTTCACCGAAAAAAGCAAGAAAAACGAATAATTTTAGCGAAATTTCAATTTTTTTACTTTTTTTCCCTTAATTTTCCTTTTTTTTATCGAGATTTGACCGAAAAAAGCAAGAAAAACGAATAATTTTAGCGAAATTTCAATTTTTTCCTCTTTTTTTCCTTCATTCTCCTAATTTAACGAGATTTGACCGAAAAAAGCAAGAAAAACTAATAATTTTATCGAAATATCAATTCTTATCCTCTTTATTTCCCTTAATTTTCCTTATTTTATCGAGATTTGACCGAAAAAAGCAAGAAAAACGAATAATTTTAGCGCATTTCAAATTTTATCCTCTTTTCTTCCCTTAATTTTCCTTATTTTATCGAGATTCGACCGAAAAAAGCAAGAAAAACGAATAATTTTAGCGAAATTTTAATTTTTATCCACTTTGTTTCCCTTAATTTTCCTTATTTTATCGAGATTTGACCGAAAAAGGCAAGAAAAACGAATAATTTTAGCGAAATTTCAATTTTTTTCCTCTTTTTTTCCCTTAATTTTCCTTATTTTATCGAGATTTGACCGAAAAAAGTAAGAAAAACGAATAAATTTAGCGAAATTTCAATTTTTTCCCTCTTTTTTTCCCTTAATTTTCCTTATTTTATCGAGATTTGACCGAAAAAAGCAAGAAAAACGAGTAATTTTAGCGAAATTTCAATTTTTTTCATCTTTTTTTCCCTTAATTTTGCTTATTTTATCGAGATTTGACCGAAAAAAGCAAGAAAAACGATTAATTTTACCGAAATTTCAATTTTTATCCTCTTTTTTTCCCTTAATTTTCCTTATTTTATCGAGATTTGACCGAAAAAAGCAAGAAAAACGAATAATTTTTGCGAAATTTCAATTTTTTTCCTCATTTATTCCTTCATTCTCCTCATTTAACGAGATTTGACCGAAAAAAGCAAGAAAAACGAATAATTTTATCGAAATATCAATTTTTATTCTCTTTTTTTCCCTTAATTTTCCTTATTTTATCGAGATTTGTCCGAAAAAAGCAAGAAAAACGAATAATTTTAGCGAAATTTCAATTTTTTTCCTCTTTTTTTCCCTTAATTTTCCTTATTTTATCGAGATTTGACCGAAAAAAGCAAGAAAAACGAAAAATTTTAGCGAAATTTCAATTTTTTTCCTCTTTTTTTCCCTTTATTTTCCTTATTTTATCGAGATTTGACCGAAAAAGCAAGTAAATCGAATAATTTTAGCGAAATTGCAATTTTTTTCTTCTTTTTTTCCCTTTATTTTCCTTATTTTATCGAGATTTGACCGAAGAAAAAAGAAAAACGAAAAATTTTAGCGAAATTTTTAATTTTCTACATCTTTTTTTCCCTTAATTTTCCATATTTTATCGAGATTTGACCGAAAAAAGCAAGAAAAACGAATAATATTAACGAAATTTCAATTTTTTTCCTCTTTTATTCCTTCATTCTCCTCATTTAACGAGATTTGACCGAAAAAAGCAAGTAAAACGAATAATTCTCGCGGAATATCAATTTTCCCTTAATTTTCCTTATTTTATCGAGATTTCACCGAAAAAAGCAATAAAAACGAATAAGGTTAGCGATATTTCAATTTTTTTCCTCTTTTTTTCCCTTAATTTTCCTTATTTTATCGAGATTTGACCGAAAAAAGTAAGAAAAACGAAAAATTTTAGCGAAATTTCAATTTTTTTCCTCTTTTTTTCCCTTTATTTTCCTTATTTTATCGAGATTTGACCGAAAAAAGCAAGAAAAACGAATAATTTTAGCGAAATTTCAATTTTTTTCCTCTTTTTTCCCTTAATTTTCCTTATTTTATCGAGATTTTACCGAAAAAAGCAAGAAAAACGATTAATTTTAGCGAAATTTCAATTTTTTTCCTCTTTTTTCCCTTAATTTTCCTTATTTTATCGAGATTTGACCGAAAAAAGCAAGAAAAACCTATAATTTTCGCGAAATTTCAATTTTTTTCCTCTTTTCTTCCTTCATTCTCCTCATTTAACGAGATTTGATCAAGAAAAGCAAGAAAAATGAATAATTTTATCGAAATATCAATTTTTATCCTCTTTTTCTCCCTTAATTTTCCTTATTTTATCGAGATATCACCGAAAAAAGCAAGAAAAACGAATAATTTTAGCGAAATTTCAATTTTTTTCCTCTTTTTTTTCCCTTAATTTTCCTTATTTTATCGAGATTGGACCGAAAAAAGCAAGAAAAACGAATAATTTTAGCGAAATTTCAATTTTTTTCCTCTTTTTTCCCTTCATTCTCCTCATTTAACGAGATTTGACCGAAAAAAGCAAGAAAAACAATAATTTTATCGAAATATCAATGTTTATCCTCTTTTTTTTCCTTAATTATCCTTATTTTATCGAGATTGGACCGAAAAAAGCAAGAAAAACGAATAATTTTAGCGAAATTTCAATTTTTTTCCCCTTTTTTTCCTTCATTCTCCTCATTTAACGAGATTAGACCGAAAAAAGCAAGAAATACGAATAATTTTAGCAAAATATCAATTTTTAAATTCTTTTTTCCCTTGATTTTCCTTATTTTATCGAGATTTGACCGAAAAAAGCAAGAAAAACGAATAATTTTAGCGAAATTTCAATTTTTTTCCTCTTTTTTTCCCTAAATTTTCCTTATTTTAACGAGATTTGACCGAAAAAAGCAAGAAATACGAATAATTATAGCAAAATTTCAATTTTTTTCCTCTTTTTTTCCCTTAATTTTCCTTATTTTATCGAGATTTCACCGAAAAAAGCAAGAAAAACGAATAATTTTTGCGAAATTTCAATATTTTTCCTCTTTTTTTCCCTTAATTTTCCTTATTTTATCGAGATTTGACCGATAAAAGCAAGAAAAACGAATAATTTTAGCTAAATTTCAATTTTTTTCCCCTTTTTTCCTTCATTCTCCTCATTTAACGAGATTTGACCGAAAAAAGCAAGAAAAACGAATAATTTTAGCAAAATATAAATTTTTAAATTCTTTTTTCACTTGATTTTCCTTATTTTATCGAGATTTGACCGAAAAAAGCAAGAAAAACAAATAATTTTAGCGAAATATCAATTTTTATCCTCTTTTTTTCCCTTCATTTTCCTTATTTTATCAAGATTGGACCGAAAAAAGCAAGAAAAACGAATAATTTTAGCGAAATTTGAATTTTTTTCCTCTTTTTTCCCTTCATTCTCCTCATT
Source organism: Sympetrum striolatum (assembly GCA_947579665.1). Lineage (NCBI taxonomy): Eukaryota > Metazoa > Arthropoda > Insecta > Odonata > Libellulidae > Sympetrum > Sympetrum striolatum. Next base: position 69,328 of record CANPUZ010000283.1, read on the forward strand.
TAACGAGATTTGACCGAAAAAAGCAAGAAAAACAATAATTTTATCGAAATATCAATGTTTATCCTCTTTTTTTTCCTTAATTATCCTTATTTTATCGAGGTTGGACCGAAAAAAGCAAGAAAAACGAATAATTTTAGCGAAATTTCAATTTTTTTCCCCTTTTTTTCCTTCATTCTCCTCATTTAACGAGATTAGACCGAAAAAAGCAAGAAATACGAATAATTTTAGCAAAATATCAATTTTTAAATTCTTTTTTCCCTTGATTTTCATTATTTTATCGAGATTTGACCGAAAAAAGCAAGAAAAACGAATAATTTTAGCGAAATTTCAATTTTTTTCCTCTTTTTTTCCCTAAATTTTCCTTATTTTAACGAGATTTGACCGAAAAAAGCAAGAAATACGAATAATTATAGCAAAATTTCAATTTTTTTCCTCTTTTTTTCCCTTAATTTTCCTTATTTTATCGAGATTTCACCGAAAAAAGCAAGAAAAACGAATAATTTTTGCGAAATTTCAATTTTTTTCCTCTTTTTTTCCCTTAATTTTCCTTATTTTATCGAGATTTGACCGATAAAAGCAAGAAAAACGAATAATTTTAGCTAAATTTCAATTTTTTTCCCCTTTTTTCCTTCATTCTCCTCATTTAACGAGATTTGACCGAAAAAAGCAAGAAAAACGAATTATTTTAGCAAAATATAAATTTTTAAATTCTTTTTTCCCTTGATTTTCCTTATTTTATCGAGATTTGACCGAAAAAAGCAAGAAAAACGAATAATTTTAGCGAAATATCAATTTTTATCCTCTTTTTTTCCCTTAATTTTCCTTATTTTATCGAGATTTGGCCAAAAAAAGCAAGAAAAACGAATCGTTTAGCGAAATTTCAATTTTTTTCCTCTATTTTTCCTTCATTCTCCTAATTTAACGAGATTTGACCGAAAAAAGCAAGAAAAACTAATAATTTTATCGAAATATCAATTCTTATCCTCTTTTTTTCCCTTAATTTTCCTTATTTTATCGAGATTTGACCGAAAAAAGCAAGAAATACGAATAATTATAGCAAAATTTCAATTTTTTTCCTCTTTTTTCCCTTAATTTTCCTTATTTTATCGAGATTTCACCGATAAAAGCAAGAAAAACGAATAATTTTAGCGAAATTTCCATTTTTTCCTTCATTCTCCTCATTTAACGAGATTAGACCGAAAAAAGCAAGAAAATTGAATAATTTTAGCGAAATTTTAATTTTTTTCCTCTTTCTTTCCCTTAATTTTCCTTATTTTATCGAGGTTTGACCAAAAAAAGCAAGAAAAACGAATAATTTTAGCGAAATTTCAATTTTTATCCTCTTTTTATACCTTAATTTTCCTTATTTTATCGAGATTTGACCGAAAAAAGCAAGAAAAACGAATAATTTGAGCGAAATTTCAATTTTTTTCCTCTTTTTTTCCCTTAATTTTCCTTATTTTATCGAGATTTGACCGAAAAAAGCAAGAAAAACGAATAATTTTAGCGTAATTTCAATTTTTTCCTCTTTTTTTCCTTCATTCTCCTCATTTAACGAGATTTCACCGAAAAAAGCAAGAAAAACTAATAATTTTATCGAAATATCAATTCTTATCCTCTTTTTTTCCCTTAATTTTCCTTTTTTTATCGAGAATTGACCGAAAAAAGCAAGAAAAACGAATAAATTTAGCGAAATTTCAATTTTTTTCCTCTTTTTTTCCTTCATTCTCCTAATTTAACGAGATTTGACCGAAAAAAGCAAGAAAAACTAATAATTTTATCGAAATATCAATTCTTATCCTCATTTTTTCCCTTAATTTTCCTTATTTTATCGAGATTTGACCGAAAAAAGCAAGAAATACGAATAATTATAGCAAAATTTCAATTTTTTTCCTCTTTTTTTTCCTTAATTTTCCTTATTTTATCAAGATTTCACCGAAAAAAGCAAGAAAAACGAATAATTTTAGCGAAATTTTAATTTTTATCCACTTTGTTTCCCTTAATTTTCCTTATTTTATCGAGATTTGACCGAAAAAGGCAAGAAAAACGAATAATTTTAGCGAAATTTCAATTTTTTTCCTCTTTTTTTCCCTTAATTTTCCTTATTTTATCGAGATTTGACCGAAAAAAGCAAGAAAAAAGAGTAATTTTAGCGAAATTTCAATTTTTTTCATCTTTTTTTCCCTTAATTTTGCTTATTTTATCGAGATTTGACCGAAAAAAGCAAGAAAAACGATTAATTTTACCGAAATTTCAATTTTTATCCTCTTTTTTTCCCTTAATTTTCCTTATTTTATCGAGATTTGACCGAAAAAAGCAAGAAAAACGAATAATTTTTGCGAAATTTCAATTTTTTTCCTCATTTATTCCTTCATTCTCCTCATTTAACGAGATTTGACCGAAAAAAGCAAGAAAAACGAATAATTTTATCGAAATATCAATTTTTATTCTCTTTTTTTCCCTTAATTTTCCTTATTTTATCGAGATTTGTCCGAAAAAAGCAAGAAAAACGAATAATTTTAGCGAAATTTCAATTTTTTTCCTCTTTTTTTCCCTTAATTTTCCTTATTTTATCGAGATTTGACCGAAAAAAGCAAGAAAAACGAAAAATTTTAGCGAAATTTCAATTTTTTTCCTCTTTTTTTCCCTTTATTTTCCTTATTTTATCGAGATTTGACCGAAAAAAGCAAGTAAATCGAATAATTTTAGCGAAATTGCAATTTTTTTCTTCTTATTTTCCCTTTATTTTCCTTATTTTATCGAGATTTGACCGAAGAAAAAAGAAAAACGAAAAATTTTAGCGAAATTTTTAATTTTCTACATCTTTTTTTCCCTTAATTTTCCATATTTTATCGAGATTTGACCGAAAAAAGCAAGAAAAACGAATAATATTAACGAAATTTCAATTTTTTTCCTCTTTTATTCCTTCATTCTCCTCATTTAACGAGATTTGACCGAAAAAAGCAAGTAAAACGAATAATTCTCGCGGAATATCAATTTTCCCTTAATTTTCCTTATTTTATCAAGATTTCACCGAAAAAAGCAAGAAAAACGAATAATTTTAGCGAAATTTTAATTTTTATCCACTTTGTTTCCCTTAATTTTCCTTATTTTATCGAGATTTGACCGAAAAAGGCAAGAAAAACGAATAATTTTAGCGAAATTTCAATTTTTTTCCTCTTTTTTTCCCTTAATTTTCCTTATTTTATCGAGATTTGACCGAAAAAAGCAAGAAAAAAGAGTAATTTTAGCGAAATTTCAATTTTTTTCATCTTTTTTTCCCTTAATTTTGCTTATTTTATCGAGATTTGACCGAAAAAAGCAAGAAAAACGATTAATTTTACCGAAATTTCAATTTTTATCCTCTTTTTTTCCCTTAATTTTCCTTATTTTATCGAGATTTGACCGAAAAAAGCAAGAAAAACGAATAATTTTTGCGAAATTTCAATTTTTTTCCTCATTTATTCCTTCATTCTCCTCATTTAACGAGATTTGACCGAAAAAAGCAAGAAAAACGAATAATTTTATCGAAATATCAATTTTTATTCTCTTTTTTTCCCTTAATTTTCCTTATTTTATCGAGATTTGTCCGAAAAAAGCAAGAAAAACGAATAATTTTAGCGAAATTTCAATTTTTTTCCTCTTTTTTTCCCTTAATTTTCCTTATTTTATCGAGATTTGACCGAAAAAAGCAAGAAAAACGAAAAATTTTAGCGAAATTTCAATTTTTTTCCTCTTTTTTTCCCTTTATTTTCCTTATTTTATCGAGATTTGACCGAAAAAAGCAAGTAAATCGAATAATTTTAGCGAAATTGCAATTTTTTTCTTCTTTTTTTCCCTTTATTTTCCTTATTTTATCGAGATTTGACCGAAGAAAAAAGAAAAACGAAAAATTTTAGCGAAATTTTTAATTTTCTACATCTTTTTTTCCCTTAATTTTCCATATTTTATCGAGATTTGACCGAAAAAAGCAAGAAAAACGAATAATATTAACGAAATTTCAATTTTTTTCCTCTTTTATTCCTTCATTCTCCTCATTTAACGAGATTTGACCGAAAAAAGCAAGTAAAACGAATAATTCTCGCGGAATATCAATTTTCCCTTAATTTTCCTTATTTTATCGAGATTTCACCGAAAAAAGCAATAAAAACGAATAAGGTTAGCGATATTTCAATTTTTTTCCTCTTTTTTTCCCTTAATTTTCCTTATTTTATCGAGATTTGACCGAAAAAAGTAAGAAAAACGAAAAATTTTAGCGAAATTTCAATTTTTTTCCTCTTTTTTTCCCTTTATTTTCCTTATTTTATCGAGATTTGACCGAAAAAAGCAAGAAAAACGAATAATTTTAGCGAAATTTCAATTTTTTTCCTCTTTTTTCCCTTAATTTTCCTTATTTTATCGAGATTTTACCGAAAAAAGCAAGAAAAACGATTAATTTTAGCGAAATTTCAATTTTTTTCCTCTTTTTTCCCTTAATTTTCCTTATTTTATCGAGATTTGACCGAAAAAAGCAAGAAAAACCTATAATTTTCGCGAAATTTCAATTTTTTTCCTCTTTTCTTCCTTCATTCTCCTCATTTAACGAGATTTGATCAAGAAAAGCAAGAAAAATGAATAATTTTATCGAAATATCAATTTTTATCCTCTTTTTTTTCCCTTAATTTTCCTTATTTTATCGAGATATCACCGAAAAAGCAAGAAAAACGAATAATTTTAGCGAAATTTCAATTTTTTTCCTCTTTTTTTTCCCTTAATTTTCCTTATTTTATCGAGATTGGACCGAAAAAAGCAAGAAAAACGAATAATTTTAGCGAAATTTCAATTTTTTTCCTCTTTTTTCCCTTCATTCTCCTCATTTAACGAGATTTGACCGAAAAAAGCAAGAAAAACAATAATTTTATCGAAATATCAATGTTTATCCTCTTTTTTTTCCTTAATTATCCTTATTTTATCGAGATTGGACCGAAAAAAGCAAGAAAAACGAATAATTTTAGCGAAATTTCAATTTTTTTCCCCTTTTTTTCCTTCATTCTCCTCATTTAACGAGATTAGACCGAAAAAAGCAAGAAATACGAATAATTTTAGCAAAATATCAATTTTTAAATTCTTTTTTCCCTTGATTTTCCTTATTTTATCGAGATTTGACCGAAAAAAGCAAGAAAAACGAATAATTTTAGCAAAATTTCAATTTTTTTCCTCTTTTTTTCCCTAAATTTTCCTTATTTTAACGAGATTTGACCGAAAAAAGCAAGAAATACGAATAATTATAGCAAAATTTCAATTTTTTTCCTCTTTTTTTCCCTTAATTTTCCTTATTTTATCGAGATTTCACCGAAAAAAGCAAGAAAAACGAATAATTTTTGCGAAATTTCAATATTTTTCCTCTTTTTTTCCCTTAATTTTCCTTATTTTATCGAGATTTGACCGATAAAAGCAAGAAAAACGAATAATTTTAGCTAAATTTCAATTTTTTTCCCCTTTTTTCCTTCATTCTCCTCATTTAACGAGATTTGAACGAAAAAAGCAAGAAAAACGAATAATTTTAGCAAAATATAAATTTTTAAATTCTTTTTTCCCTTGATTTTCCTTATTTATATCGAGATTTGACCGCAAAAAGCAAGAAAAACAAATAATTTTAGCGAAATATCAATTTTTATCCTCTTTTTTTCCCTTCATTTTCCTTATTTTATCAAGATTGGACCGAAAAAAGCAAGAAAAACGAATAATTTTAGCGAAATTTGAATTTTTTTCCTCTTTTTTCCCTTCATTCTCCTCATTTAACGAGATTTGACCGAAAAAAGCAAGAAAAACAATAATTTTATCGAAATATCAATGTTTATCCTCTTTTTTTTCCTTAATTATCCTTATTTTATCGAGATTGGACCGAAAAAAGCAAGAAAAACGAATAATTTAGCGAAATTTCAATTTTTTTCCCCTTTTTTTCCTTCATTCTCCTCATTTAACGAGATTAGACCGAAAAAAGCAAGAAATACGAATAATTTTAGCAAAATATCAATTTTTAAATTCTTTTTTCCCTTGATTTTCATTATTTTATCGAGATTTGACCGAAAAAAGCAAGAAAAACGAATAATTTTAGCGAAATTTCAATTTTTTTCCTCTTTTTTTCCCTAAATTTTCCTTATTTTAACGAGATTTGACCGAAAAAAAGCAAGAAATACGAATAATTATAGCAAAATTTCAATTTTTTTCCTCTTTTTTTCCCTTAATTTTCCTTATTTTATCGAGATTTGACCGATAAAAGCAAGAAAAACGAATAATTTTAGCTAAATTTCAATTTTTTTCCCCTTTTTTCCTTCATTCTCCTCATTTAACGAGATTTGACCGAAAAAAAGCAAGAAAAACGAATTATTTTAGCAAAATATAAATTTTTAAATTCTTTTTTCCCTTGATTTTCCTTATTTTATCGAGATTTGACCGAAAAAAGCAAGAAAAACGAATAATTTTAGCGAAATATCAATTTTTATCCTCTTTTTTTCCCTTAATTTTCCTTATTTTATCGAGATTTGGCCAAAAAAAGCAAGAAAAACGAATCGTTTTAGCGAAATTTCAATTTTTTTCCTCTATTTTTCCTTCATTCTCCTAATTTAACGAGATTTGACCGAAAAAAGCAAGAAAAACTAATAATTTTATCGAAATATCAATTCTTATCCTCTTTTTTTCCCTTAATTTTCCTTATTTTATCGAGATTTGACCGAAAAAAGCAAGAAATACGAATAATTATAGCAAAATTTCAATTTTTTTCCTCTTTTTTCCCTTAATTTTCCTTATTTTATCGAGATTTCACCGATAAAAGCAAGAAAAACGAATAATTTTAGCGAAATTTCCATTTTTTCCTTCATTCTCCTCATTTAACGAGATTAGACCGAAAAAAAGCAAGAAAATGGAATAATTTTAGCGAAATTTTAATTTTTTTCCTCTTTCTTTCCCTTAATTTTCCTTATTTTATCGAGGTTTGACCAAAAAAAGCAAGAAAAACGAATAATTTTAGCGAAATTTCAATTTTTATCCTCTTTTTATACCTTAATTTTCCTTATTTTATCGAGATTTGACCGAAAAAAAGCAAGAAAAACGAATAATTTGAGCGAAATTTCAATTTTTTTCCTCTTTTTTTCCCTTAATTTTCCTTATTTTATCGAGATTTGACCGAAAAAAGCAAGAAAAACGAATAATTTTAGCGTAATTTCAATTTTTCCTCTTTTTTTCCTTCATTCTCCTCATTTAACGAGATTTCACCGAAAAAAGCAAGAAAAACTAATAATTTTATCGAAATATCAATTCTTATCCTCTTTTTTTCCCTTAATTTTCCTTTTTTTATCGAGAATTGACCGAAAAAAGCAAGAAAAACGAATAAATTTAGCGAAATTTCAATTTTTTTCCTCTTTTTTTCCTTCATTCTCCTAATTTAACGAGATTTGACCGAAAAAAGCAAGAAAAACTAATAATTTTATCGAAATATCAATTCTTATCCTCTTTTTTTCCCTTAATTTTCCTTATTTTATCGAGATTTGACCGAAAAAAGCAAGAAATACGAATAATTATAGCAAAATTTCAATTTTTTTCCTCTTTTTTTTCCTTAATTTTCCTTATTTT
>CANPUZ010000284.1:0-76223 GCA_947579665.1 Sympetrum striolatum
ATTGTTTTCCTCTTTTTTCCCTTAATTTTCCTTATTTTATCGAGATTTGACCGAAAAAAAGCAAGAAAAACGAATAATTTTAGCGAAATTGCAATTTTTTTCCTCTTTTCTTCCCTTAATTTACCTTATTGTATCGAGTTTTGACCAAAAAAAAGCAAGAAGAAAACGAATAATTTTAGCGAAATATCAATTTTTATCCTCTTCTTTCCTTTAATTTTCCTTATTTTATCGAGATTTGACCGAAAAAAAAAGCACGAAAAAACGAATAATTTTTAGCGAAATTTCAATTTTTTCCTCTTTTTTTTCCCTTAACTTCCCTTACTTTATCGAGATTTTCCCGAAAAAAAGCAAGAAAAACGAATAATTTTAGCGAAATTTCAATTTTTTTCCTCTTTTTTTCCCTTAATTTTCCTTATTTTATCGAGATTTGACCGAAAAAAGCAAGAAAAACGAATAATTTTATAGAAATATCAATTTTTTTCCTCTTTTTTTCCCTTAATTTTCCTTATTTTATCGAGATTTTCCCGAAAAAAGCAAGAAAAACGAATAATTTTAGCGAAATATCAATTTCTATCCTCTTTTTTTCCCTTCATTTTCCTAATTTTATCGAGATTTGACCGAAAAAAAGCAAGAAAAAACGAATAATCTTAGCGAAATATCAATTTTTATCCTCTTTTTTTTCCCTTAATTTTCCTTATTTTATCGAGATTCTACCAAAAAAAAAGCAGGAGAAGAAACGAATAATTTTTTGCGAAATATCAATTTTTATCCTCATTTTTCCCTTAATTTCCTTATTTTATCGAGATTTGACCGAAAAAAAGCAAGAAAAACGAAATAATTTTAGCGAAAATTTCAATTTTTTCCTCTTTTTTTTCCTTCATTCTCATCATTTAACGAGATTTGACCGATAAAAGCAAGAAAAACGAATAATTTTAGCGAAATTTCAATTTTTTTAGTCTTTTTTTTCCCTTAATTTTCCACATTTTATCGAGATTTGACCGAAAAAAAGCAAGAAAAACGAATAATTTTAGCTAAATATCAATTTTTATCAACTTTTTTCCCTTGATTTTCCTTATTTTATCGATATTTGACCGCAAAAAAGCAAGAAAAAACGAATAATTTTAGCAAAATATCAATTTTTATCCTCGTTTTTTTCCCTTAATTTTCCTCATTTTATCGAGATTTGACCGAAAAAAAAGCAAGAAAAAACGAATAATTATTGTGAAATATCAATTTTTATCATCTTTTTTTTCCCTTAATTTTCCTTATTTTATCGAGATTCGACCGTAAAAAAGCAAGAAAAACGAATAATTTTAGCGAAATATCAATTTTTATCCTATTTTTTTCACTTAATTTTCCTTACTTTATCGAGATTCGACCGAAAAAAGCAAGAAAAACGAATAATTTTAGCGAAATATCAATTTTTATCCTCTTTTTTTCCCTTAATTTTCCTTATTTTATCGAGATTCTACCAAAAAAAAGCAAGAAAAACGAATAATTTTAGCGAAATATCAATTTTTATCCTCATTTTTCCCTTAATTTTCCTTATTTTATCGAGATTAGACCGAAAAAAAGCAAGAAAAACGAATAATTTTAGCGAAATTTCAATTGTTTTCCTCTTTTTTCCCTTAATTTTCCTTATTTTATCGAGATTTGACCGAAAAAAAGCAAGAAAAAACGAATAATTTTAGCGAAATTTCAATTTTTTTCCTCTTTTTTTCCTTCATTCTCATCATTTAACGAGGATTTGACCGATAAAAGCAAGAAGAAACGAATAATTTTAGCGAAATATCAATTTCTATCCTCTTTTTACCATTAATTTTCCTTATTTTATCGAGATTTGACCGAAAAAAGCAAGAAAAACGAATAATTTTATGCGAAATATCAATTTTTATCCTCTTTTTTCCCTTAATTTTCCTTATTTTATCGAGATTCGACCGAAAAAAAAGCAAGAAAAACGAATAATTTTAGCGAAATATCAATTTCTATCCTGTTTTTTTTCCTTAATTTTCCTTATTTTATCGAGATTTGACCGAAAAAAGCAAGAAAAACGAATAATTTAAGCGAAATATCAATTTTTATCCTCGTTTTTTCCCTTAATTTTCCTTAGTTTATCGAGATTTGACGAAAAAAAGCAAGAAAAAAGAATAATTTTAGCGAAATCTCAATTTTTTTCCTCTTTTTTTCCCATAATTTTCCTTATTTTATCGTGATTTGCCCGAAAAAAAGCAAGGAAAACGAATAATTTTAGCGAAATTTCAATTTTTTAGTCTTTTTTTTCCCTTAATTTTCCTTATTTTATCGAGATTTGACCGAAAAAAGCAAGAAAAACGAATAATTTTAGCGAAATATCAATTTTTATCCTCTTTTATTCCCTTAATTTTCCTTATTTTATCGAGATTTGACCGAAAAAAAGCAAGAAAAACGAATAATTTTAGCGAAATTTCAATTTTTTTCCTCTTTTTTTCCCTTAAATTTCCTTATTTTATCAAGATTTGACCGAAAAAAAAGCAAGAAAAACGAACAATTTTAGCGAAATTTCAATTTTTTTAGCCTTTTTTTCCCTCAATTTTCCACATTTTATCGAGATTTGACAGAAAAAAAGCAAGAAAAACGAATAATTTTAGCTAAATATCAATTTTTATCATCTTTTTTCCCTTGATTTTTCTTATTTTATCGATATTTGACCGAAAAAAAAGCAAGAAAAACGAATAATTTTAGCAAAATATCAATTTTTATCCTCGTTTTTTCCCTTAATGTTCCTCATTTTTATCGAGATTTGACCGAAAAAAAGCAATAAAAACGAATAATTTTAGCGAAATTTCAATTTTTTCCTCTTTTTTACCCTTAATTTTCCTTATTTTATCGAGATTTGACCGAAAAATGCAAGGAAAAACGAATAATTTTAGCGAAATTTCTATTTTTTTCCTCTTTTTTCCCTTAATTTTCCTTATTTTATCGAGATTTGACCGAAAAAAAGCAAGAAAAACGAATAATTTTAGCGAAATATCAATTTTTATCCTCTTTTTTTTCCCTTAATTTTCCTTATTTTATCGAGATTTGACATAAAAAAAGCAAGAAAAACGAATAATTTTAGCGAAATTTCAATTTTTTTTCCTCTTTTTTCCCTTAATTTTCCTTATTTTATCGAGATTTGACCGAAAAAAGCTAGAAAAAACGAATAATTTTAGCGAAATTTCAATTTTTTTCCTCTTTTTCTCCCTTAATTTTCCTTATTTTATCGAGGTTTGTCCGAAAAAAAGCAAGGAAAAAACGAATAATTTTAGCGAAATATCAATTTTTATCCTCTTTTATTCCCTTAATTTTCCTTATTTTATCGAGATTTGACCGAAAAAAAGCAAGAAAAACGAATAATTTTAGCGAAATATATTTTTATCCTCTTTTTTTCCCTTAATTTTCCTTATTTTATCGAGATTTGACCGAAAGAAGCAAGAAAAACGAATAACATTAGCGAAATTTCAATTTTTTTCCTCTTTTTTACCCTTAATTTTCCTTATTTTATCGATATTTGACCGAAAAAAAGCAAGGAAAAACGAATAATTTTAGCGAAATTTCTATTTTTTTCCTCTTTTTTCCCTTAATTTTTCCTTATTTTATCGAGATTTGTCCGAAAAAAAGCAAGAAAAACGAATAATTTTAGCGAAATATCAATTTTTATCCTCTTTTATTCCCTTAATTTTCCTTATTTTACCGAGATTTGACCGAAAAAAAGCAAGAAAAAACGAACAATTTTAGCGAAATTTCAATTTTTTTCCTCTTTTTTCCCTTAATTTTCCTTATTTTATCGAGATTTGACCGAAAAAAGCAAGAAAAAACGAATAATTTTAGTGAAATATCAATTTTTATCCTCTTTTTTTCCCTTAATTTTCCTTATTTTATCGAGATTTGACCGAAAAACAGCAAGAAAAACGAATAATTTTAGCGAAATACCAAATTTATCCTCTTTTTTTCCCTTAATTTTCCTTATTTTATCGAGATTTGACCGTAAAAAAGCAAGAAAAACGAATAATTTGAGCGAAATTTCATTTTTTTTCCTCTTTTTTTTCCTTAATTTTCCTTATATAATCGAGATTTGACCAAAAGAAGCAAGAAAAACGAATAATTTTAGCGAAATTTTAATTTTTTTCCTCTTTTTTACCCTTAATTTTCCTTTATTTTATCAAGATTTGACCGGAAAAAAGCAAGGAAAAACGAATAATTTTAGCGAAATTTCAATTTTTTTTCCTCTTTTTTCCCTTAATCTTCCTCATTTTATCGAGATTTGACCGAAAAAAAGCAAGAAAAACGAATAATTTTAGCGCAATATCAATTTTTATCCTCTTTTTTTCCCTTAATTTTTCTTATTTTTATCGAGATTTGACCGAAAAAAAAGCAAGAAAAACGAATAATATTAGCGAAATTTCAATTTTTTTCCTCTTTTTTACCCTTAATTTTCCTTATTTTATCAAGATTTGACCGAAAAAAGCAAGAAAAACGAATAATTTTAGCGAAATTTCAATTTTTTTCCTTTTTTTTTCCCTTAATCTTCCTCATTTTATCGAGATTTGACCGAAAAAAAGCAAGAAAAAACGAATAATTTTAGCGAAATATCAATTTTTATCCTCTTTTTTTCCTTAATTTTCTTTATTTTATCGAGATTTGACCGAAAAAAGCAAGAAAAACGAATAATATTAGCGAAATTTCAATTTTTTTCCTCTTTTTTACCCTTAATTTTACTTATTTTATCGATATTTGACCGAAAAAAAGCAAGAAAAAACGAATAATTTTAGCGAAATTTCTATTTTTTTCCTCTTTTTTCCCTTAATTTTCCTTATTTTATCGAGATTTGACCGAAAAAAAGCTAGAAAAACGAAAAATTTTAGCGAAATTTCAATTTTTTTTGTCTTTTTTTCCCTTAATTTTACTTATTTTATCGAGGTTTGTCCGAAAAAAAGCAAGAAAAACGAATAATTTTAGCGTAATATCAATTTTTATCCTCTTTTATTCCCTTAATTTTCCTTATTTTACCGAGATTTGACCGAAAAAAAGCAAGAAAAACGAACAATTTTAGCGAAATTTCAATTTTTTTCCTCTTCTTTCCCTTAATTTTCCTTATTTTATCGAGATTTGACCGAAAAAAAGCAAGAAAAACCAATAATTTTAGTGAAATATCAATTTTTTATCCTCTTTTTTTTCCCTTAATTTTCCTTATTTTATCGAGATTTGACCGAAAACAGCAAGAAAAACGAATAATTTTAGCGAAATATCAAATTTATCCTCTTTTTTTTCCCTTAATTTTCCTTATTTTATCGAGATTTGACCGTAAAAAGCAAGAAAAACGAATAATTTGAGCGAAATTTCATTTTTTTTTTCCTCTTTTTTTCCCTTAACATTCCTTATATAATCGAGATTTGACCAAAAGAAGCAAGAAAAACGAATAATTTTAGCGAAATTTCAATTTTTTTCCTCTTTTTTACCCTTAATTTTCCTTATTTTATCGAGATTTGACCGAAAAAAAGCAAGAAGAAAACGAATAATTTTAGCGAAATTTCAATTTTTTTCCTCTTTTTTCCCTTAATTTTCCTTATTTTATCGAGATTTGACCGAAAAAAGCTAGAAAAAACGAATAATTTTAGCGAAATTTCAATTTTTTTCCTCTTTTTTTCCCTTAATTTTCCTTATTTTATCGAGGTTTGTCCGAAAAAAGCAAGAAAAACGAATAATTTTAGCGAAATATCAATTTTTATCCTCTTTTATTCCCTTTAATTTTCCTTATTTTATCGAGATTTGACCGGAAAAAAAGCAAGAAAAACGAATAATTTTAGCGAAATATCAATTTTTATCCTCTTTATTTTCCCTTAATTTTCCTTATTTTATCGAGATTTGACCGAAAAAAAGCAAGAAAAAACGAATAATATTAGCGAAATTTCAATTTTTTTCCTCTTTTTTACCCTTAATTTTCCTTATTTTATCGATGTTTGACCGAAAAAAAGCAAGAAAACGAATAATTTTAGCGAAATTTCTATTTTTTTCCTCTTTTTTTCCCTTAATTTTCCTTATTTTATCGAGATTTGACCGAAAAAAAGCTAGAAAAACGAATAATTTTAGCGAAATTTCAATTTTTTTTGTCTTTTTTTCCTTAATTTTACTTATTTTATCGAGGGTTTGTCCGAAAAAAGCAAGAAAAACGAATAATTTTAGGGAAATATCAATTTTTATCCTCTTTTATTCCCTTAATTTTCCTTATTTTACCGAGATTTGACCGAAAAAAAAGCCAAGAAAAACGAACAATTTTAGCGAAATTTCAATTTTTTTCCTCTTTTTTCCCCTAATTTTCCTTATTTTATCGAGATTTGACCGAAAAAAGCAAGAAAAACGAATAATTTTAGTAAAATATCAATTTTTATCCTCTTTTTTTCCCTTAATTTTCCTTATTTTATCGAGATTTGACCGAAAACAGCAAGAAAAACGAAAAATTTTAGCGAAATATCAAATTTATCCTCTTTTTTTCCCTTAATTCTCCTTATTTTATCGAGATTTGACCGTAAAAAGCAAGAAAAAACGAATAATTTGAGCGAAATTTCATTTTTTTTTCCTCTTTTTTTCCCTTAATTTTCCTTATATAAGCGAGATTTGACCAAAAGAAGCAAGAAAAACGAATAATTTTAGCGAAAATTTCAATTTCTATCCTCTTTTTTTCCCTTAATTTTCCTTATTTTATCGAGATTTGACCGAAAAAAAAGCAAGAAAAACGAATAATTTTAGCGAAATTTCAATTTTTTCCTCTTTTTTTCCCTTAATTTTCCTAACTTTATCGAGATTCGACCGAAAAAAAAGCAAGAAAAAACGAATAATTTTAGCGAAATATCAATTTCTATCCTCTTTTTTTCCCTTAATTTTCCTTACTTTATCGAGATTCGACCGAAAAAAAAGCAAGAAAAAACGAATAATTTTAGCGAAATATCAATTTTTATCCTCTTTTTTTCCCTTAATTTTCCTTATTTTATCGAGATTCTACCAAAAAAAAAGCAAGAAAAACGAATAATTTTAGCGAAATATCAATTTTTTTCCTCATTTTTCCCTTAATTTTCCTTATTTTATCGAGATTTGACCGAAAAAAAGCAAGAAAAAACGAATAATTTTAGCGAAATTTCAATTTTTTTTCCTCTTTTTTTCCTTCATTCTCATCATTTAACGAGATTTGACCGATAAAAGCAAGAAAAACGAATAATTTTAACGAAATATCAATTTTTATTCTCTTTTTTTTCCCTTAATTTTCCTTATTTTATTGAGATTTGACCGAAAAAAAAGCAAGAAGAAAAACGAATAATTTTAGCGAAAATTTCAATTTTTTTCCTCTTTTTTTCCCTTAATTTTCCTTACTTTATCGAGATTCGACCGAAAAAAAAGCAAGAAAAACGAATAATTTTAGCGAAATATCAATTTCTATCCTCTTTTTTACCCTTAATTTTCCTTATTTTATCGAGATTTGACCGAAAAAAAAAGCAAGGAAAAACGAATAATTTATGCGAAATATCAATTTTTATCCTCTTTTTTTTCCCTTAATTTTCCTTATTTTATCGAGATTCGACCGAAAAAAAGCAAGAGAAAAACGAATAATTTTAGCGAAATATCAATTTCTATCCTGTTTTTTTCCTTAATTTTCCTTATTTTATCGAGATTTGACGAAAAAAAGCAAGAAAAAAGAATAATTTTAGCGAAATCTCAATTTTTTTCCTCTTTTTTTCACATAATTTTCCTTATTTTATCGTGATTTGCCCGAAAAAAGCAAGGAAAAACGAATAATTTTAGCGAAATTTCTATTTTTTAGTCTTTTTTTCCCTTAATTTTCCTTATTTTATCGAGATTTGACCGAAAAAAAGCAAGAAAAACGAATAATTTTAGCAAAATTTCAATTTTTTTTCCTCTTTTTTCCCTTAATTTTCCTTATTTTATCGAGATTTGACCGAAAAAAAGCTAGAAAAACGAATAATTTTAGCGAAATTTCAATTTTTTTCCTCTTTTTTTCCCTTAATTTTCCTTATTTTATCGAGGTTTGTTCGAAAAAAAGCAAGAAAAACGAATAATTTTAGCGAAATATCAATTTTTATCCTCTTTTATTCCCTTAATTTTCCTTATTTTATCGAGATTTGACCGAAAAAAAGCAAGAAAAACGAATAATTTTAGCGAAATTTCAATTTTTTTCCTCTTTTTTTCCCTAAAATTTCCTTATTTTATCAAGATTTGACCGAAAAAAAGCAAGAAAAACGAATAATTTTAGCGAAATTTCAATTTTTTTAGTCTTTTTTTTCCCTTAATTTTCCACATTTTATCGTGATTTGACCGAAAAAAGCAAGAAAAACGAATAATTTTAGCTAAATATCAATTTTTATCATCTTTTTTTCCTTGATTTTCCTTATTTTATCGATATTTGACCGAAAAAAAAGCAAGAAAAAACGAATAATTTTAGCAAAATATCAATTTTTATCCTCGTTTTTTCCCTTAATTTTCCTCATTTTATCGAGATTTGACCGAAAAAAAGCAAGAAAAAACGAATAATTTTAGCGAAATTTCAATTTTTTTCCTCTTTTTTACCCTTAATTTTCCTTATTTTATCGAGATTTGACCGAAAAAATGCAAGAAAAAACGAATAATTTTAGCGAAATTTCTATTTTTTTCCTCTTTTTTCCTTAATTTTCCTTATTTTATCGAGATTTGACCGAAAAAAAAGCTAGAAAAAACGAATAATTTTAGCGAAATATCAATTTTTATCCTCTTTTTTTCCCTTAATTTTCCTTATTTTTATCGATATTTGACCGAAAAAAAGCAAGAAAAACGAATAATTTTAGCGAAATTTCAATTTTTTTCCTCTTTTTTCCCTTAATTTTCCTTATTTTATCGAGATTTGACCGAAAAAAAGCTAGAAAAAACGAATAATTTTAGCGAAATTTCAATTTTTTTTCCTCTTTTTCTCCCTTAATTTTCCTTATTTTATCGAGGTTTGTCCAAAAAAAGCAAGAAAAACGAATAATTTTAGCGAAATATCAATTTTTATCCTCTTTTATTCCCTTAATTTTCCTTATTTTATCGAGATTTGACCGAAAAAAAGCAAGAGAAAAACGAATAATTTTAGCGAAATATATTTTTATCCTCTTTTTTTCCCTTAATTTTCCTTATTTTATCGAGATTTGACCGAAAGAAGCAAGAAAAACGAATAACATTAGCGAAATTTCAATTTTTTTCCTCTTTTTTTACCCTTAATTTTCCCTTATTTTATCGATATTTGACCGAAAAAAAGCAAGAAAAACGAATAATTTTAGCGAAATTTCTATTTTTATCCTCTTTTTTCCCTTAATTTTCCTTATTTTATCGAGATTTGACCGAAAAAAAGCTAGAAAAACGAATAATTTTAGCGAAATTTCAATTTTTTTTGTCTTTTTTTCCCTTAATTTTACTTATTTTATCGAGGTTTGTCCGAAAAAAAGCAAGAAAAACGAATAATTTTAGCGAAATATCAATTTTTATCCTCTTTCATTCCCTTAATTTTCCTTATTTTACCGAGATTTGACCGAAAAAAAGCAAGAAAAACGAACAATTTTAGCGAAATTTCAATTTTTTTCCTCTTTTTTTCCCTTAATTTTCCTTATTTTATCGAGATTTGACCGAAAAAAAGCAAGAAAAACGAATAATTTTAGTGAAATATCAATTTTTATCCTCTTTTTTTCCCTTAATTTTCCTTATTTTATCGAGATTTGACCGAAAACAGCAAGAAAAACGAATAATTTTAGCGAAATTTCAATTTTTTTCCTCTTTTTTTCCCTTAATTTTCCTTATTTTATCGAGATTTGACCGTAAAAAGCAAGAAAAACGAATAATTTGAGCGAAATTTCATTTTTTTTCCTCTTTTTTTTCCTTAATTTTCCTTATATAATCGAGATTTGACCAAAAGAAGCAAGAAAAACGAATAATTTTAGCGAAATTTCAATTTTTTTCCTCTTTTTTACCCTTAATTTTCCTTATTTTATCAAGATTTGACCGAAAAAGCAAGAAAAACGAATAATTTTAGCGAAATTTCAATTTTTTTTCCTCTTTTTTCCCTTAATCTTCCTCATTTTATCGAGATTTGACCGAAAAAAGCAAGAAAAACGAATAATTTTAGCGCAATATATATTTTTATCCTCTTTTTTTCCCTTAATTTTTCTTATTTTATCGAGATTTGACCGAAAAAAGCAAGAAAAACGAATAATATTAGCGAAATTTCAATTTTTTTCCTCTTTTTTTCCCTTAATTTTCCTTATTTTATCAAGATTTGACCGAAAAAGCAAGAAAAACGAATAATTTTAGCGAAATTTCAATTTTTTTCTTTTTTTTCCCTTAATCTTCCTCATTTTATCGAGATTTGACCGCAAAAAGCAAGAAAAACGAATAATTTTAGCGAAATATCAATTTTTATCCTCTTTTTTTCCCTTAATATTCCTTATTTTATCGAGATTTGACCGAAAAAAGCAAGAAAAACGAATAATATTAGCGTAATTTCAATTTTTTTCCTCTTTTTTACCCTTAATTTTCCTTATTTTATCGATATTTGACCGAAAAAAGCAAGAAAAACGAATAATTTTAGCGAAATTTCTATTTTTTTCCTCTTTTTTCCCTTAATTTTCCTTATTTTATCGAGATTTGACCGAAAAAAGCTAGAAAAACGAAAAAAATTAGCGAAATTTCAATTTTTTTTGTCTTTTTTTCCCTTAATTTTACTTATTTTATCGAGGTTTGTCCGAAAAAAGCAAGAAAAACGAATAATTTTAGCGTAATATCAATTTTTATCCTCTTTTATTCCCTTAATTTTCCTTATTTTACCGAGATTTGACCGAAAAAAAGCAAGAAAAACGAACAATTTTAGCGAAATTTCAATTTTTTTCCTCTTTTTTCCCTTAATTTTCCTTATTTTATCGAGATTTGACCGAAAAAAAGCAAGAAAAACGAATAATTTTAGTGAAATATCAATTTTTATCCTCTTTTTTTTCCCTTAATTTTCCTTATTTTATCGAGATTTGACCGAAA
Source organism: Sympetrum striolatum (assembly GCA_947579665.1). Taxonomy (NCBI): domain Eukaryota; kingdom Metazoa; phylum Arthropoda; class Insecta; order Odonata; family Libellulidae; genus Sympetrum; species Sympetrum striolatum. The sequence goes on from CANPUZ010000284.1 coordinate 11,062, forward strand.
ACAGCAAGAAAAACGAATAATTTTAGCGAAATATCAAATTTATCCTCTTTTTTTCCCTTAATTTTCCTTATTTTATCGAGATTTGACCGTAAAAAGCAAGAAAAACGAATAATTTGAGCGAAATTTCATTTTTTTTCCTCTTTTTTTTCCTTAATTTTCCTTATATAATCGAGATTTGACCAAAAGAAGCAAGAAAAACGAATAATTTTAGCGAAATTTCAATTTTTTTCCTCTTTTTTACCCTTAATTTTCCTTATTTTATCAAGATTTGACCGAAAAAGCAAGAAAAACGAATAATTTTAGCGAAATTTCAATTTTTTTCCTCTTTTTTCCCTTAATCTTCCTCATTTTATCGAGATTTGACCGAAAAAAGCAAGAAAAACGAATAATTTTAGCGCAATATCAATTTTTATCCTCTTTTTTTCCCTTAATTTTTCTTATTTTATCGAGATTTGACCGAAAAAAAGCAAGAAAAACGAATAATATTAGCGAAATTTCAATTTTTTTCCTCTTTTTTTCCCTTAATTTTCCTTATTTTATCAAGATTTGACCGAAAAAGCAAGAAAAACGAATAATTTTAGCGAAATTTCAATTTTTTTTCCTTTTTTTTCCCTTAATCTTCCTCATTTTATCGAGATTTGACCGCAAAAAGCAAGAAAAACGAATAATTTTAGCGAAATATCAATTTTTATCCTCTTTTTTTCCCTTAATTTTCCTTATTTTATCGAGATTTGACCGAAAAAAGCAAGAAAACCAATAATATTAGCGAAATTTCAATTTTTTTCCTCTTTTTTACCCTTAATTTTCCTTATTTTATCGATATTTGACCGAAAAAAGCAAGAAAAACGAATAATTTTAGCGAAATTTCTATTTTTTTCCTCTTTTTTCCCTTAATTTTCCTTATTTTATCGAGATTTGACCGAAAAAAGCTAGAAAAACGAAAAATTTTAGCGAAATTTCAATTTTTTTTGTCTTTTTTTACCTTAATTTTACTTATTTTATCGAGGTTTGTCCGAAAAAAGCAAGAAAAACGAATAATTTTAGCGTAATATCAATTTTTATCCTCTTTTATTCCCTTAATTTTCCTTATTTTACCGAGATTTGACCGAAAAAAGCAAGAAAAACGAACAATTTTAGCGAAATTTCAATTTTTTTCCTCTTTTTTCCCTTAATTTTCCTTATTTTATCGAGATTTGACCGAAAAAAGCAAGAAAAACGAATAATTTTAGTGAAATATCAATTTTTATCCTCTTTTTTTTCCCTTAATTTTCCTTATTTTATCGAGATTTGACCGAAAACAGCAAGAAAAACGAATAATTTTAGCGAAATATCAAATTTATCCTCTTTTTTTCCCTTAATTTTCCTTATTTTATCGAGATTTGACCGTAAAAAGCAAGAAAAACGAATAATTTGAGCGAAATTTCATTTTTTTTCCTCTTTTTTTCCCTTAATTTTCCTTATATAATCGAGATTTGACCAAAAGAAGCAAGAAAAACGAATAATTTTAGCGAAATTTCAATTTTTTTCCTCTTTTTTACCCTTAATTTTCCTTATTTTATCGAGATTTGACCGAAAAAAGCAAGAAAAACGAATAATTTTAGCGAAATTTCAATTTTTTTCCTCTTTTTTCCCTTAATTTTCCTTATTTTATCGAGATTTGACCGAAAAAAGCTAGAAAAACGAATAATTTTAGCGAAATTTCAATTTTTTTCCTCTTTTTTTCCCTTAATTTTCCTTATTTTATCGAGGTTTGTCCGAAAAAAGCAAGAAAAACGAATAATTTTAGCGAAATATCAATTTTTATCCTCTTTTATTCCCTTAATTTTCCTTATTTTATCGAGATTTGACCGAAAAAAGCAAGAAAAACGAATAATTTTAGCGAAATATCAATTTTTATCCTCTTTTTTTCCCTTAATTTTCCTTATTTTATCGAGATTTGACCGAAAAAAGCAAGAAAAACGAATAATATTAGCGAAATTTCAATTTTTTTCCTCTTTTTTACCCTTAATTTTCCTTATTTTATCGATGTTTGACCGACAAAAGCAAGAAAAACGAATAATTTTAGCAAAATTTCTATTTTTTTCCTCTTTTTTCCCTTAATTTTCCTTATTTTATCGAGATTTGACCGAAAAAAGCAATAAAAACGAATAATTTTAGCGAAATTTCTATTTTTTTCCTCTTTTTTTCCCTTAATTTTCCTTATTTTATCGAGATTTGACCGAAAAAAGCAAGAAAAACGAATAATTTTAGCGAAATTTCAATTTTTTTCCTCTTTTTTTCCCTTAATTTTCCTTATTTTATCAAGATTTGACCGAAAAAAGCAAGAAAAACGAATAATTTTAGCGAATTTTCAATTTTTTTAGTCTTTGTTTCCCTTAATTTTCCACATTTTATCGAGATTTGACCGAAAAAAGCAAGAAAAACGAATAATTTTAGCTAAATATCAATTTTTATCTTCTTTTTTCCCTTGATTTTCCTTATTTTATCGATATTTGACCGAAAAAAGCAAGAAAAACGAATAATTTTAGCGAAATATCAATTTTTATCCTCGTTTTTTCCCTTAATTTTCCACATTTTATCGAGATTTGACCGAAAAAAGCAAGAAAAACGAATAATTTTAGCGAAATTTCGATTTTTTTCCTCTTTTTTCCCTTATTTTCCTTATTTTATCGAGATTTGACCGAAAAAAGCAAGAAAAACGAATAATTTTAGCGAAATATCAATTTTTATCCTCTTTTTTTCCCTTAATTTTCCTTATTTTATCGAGATTTGACCGAAAAAAGCAAGAAAAACGAATAATTTTAGCGAAATTTCAATTTTTTTCCTCTTTTTTACCCTTAATTTTCCTTATTTTATCGAGATTTGACCGAAAAATGCAAGAAAAACGAATAATTTTAGCGAAATTTCTATTTTTTTCCTCTTTTTTCCCTTAATTTTCCTTATTTTATCGAGATTTGACCGAAAAAAGCAAGAAAAACGAATAATTTTAGCGAAATATCAATTTTTATCCTCTTTTTTTCCCTTAATTTTCCTTATTTTATCGAGATTTGACATAAAAAAGCAAGAAAAACGAATAATATTAGCGAAATTTCAATTTTTTTCCTCTTTTTTCCCTTAATTTTCCTTATTTTATCGAGATTTGACCGAAAAAAGCTAGAAAAACGAATAATTTTAGCGAAATTTCAATTTTTTTCCTCTTTTTCTCCCTTAATTTTCCTTATTTTATCGAGGTTTTTCCGAAAAAACCAAGAAAAACGAATAATTTTAGCGAAATATCAATTTTTATCCTCTTTTATTCCCTTAATTTTCCTTATTTTATCGAGATTTGACCGAAAAAAGCAAGAAAAACGAATAATTTTAGCGAAATATATTTTTATCCTCTTTTTTTCCCTTAATTTTCCTTATTTTATCGAGATTTGACCGAAAGAAGCAAGAAAAACGAATAACATTAGCGAAATTTCAATTTTTTTCCTCTTTTTTACCCTTAATTTTCCTTATTTTATCGATATTTGACCGAAAAAAGCAAGAAAAACGAATAATTTTAGCGAAATTTCTATTTTTTTCCTCTTTTTTCCCTTAATTTTCCTTATTTTATCGAGATTTGACCGAAAAAAGCTAGAAAAACGAATAATTTTAGCGAAATTTCAATTTTTTTTGTCTTTTTTTCCCTTAATTTTACTTATTTTATCGAGGTTTGTCCGAAAAAAGCAAGAAAAACGAATAATTTTAGCGAAATATCAATTTTTATCCTCTTTTATTCCCTTAATTTTCCTTATTTTACCGAGATTTGAACGAAAAAAGCAAGAAAAACGAACAATTTTAGCGAAATTTCAATTTTTTTCCTCTTTTTTCCCTTAATTTTCCTTATTTTATCGAGATTTGACCGAAAAAAGCAAGAAAAACGAATAATTTTAGTGAAATATCAATTTTTATCCTCTTTTTTTCCCTTAATTTTCCTTATTTTATCGAGATTTGACCGAAAACAGCATGAAAAACGAATAATTTTAGCGAAATACCAAATTTATCCTCTTTTTTTCCCTTAATTTTCCTTATTTTATCGAGATTTGACCGTAAAAAGCAAGAAAAACGAATAATTTGAGCGAAATTTCATTTTTTTTCCTCTTTTTTTTCCTTAATTTTCCTTATATAATCGAGATTTGACCAAAAGAAGCAAGAAAAACGAATAATTTTAGCGAAATTTCAATTTTTTTCCTCTTTTTTACCCTTAATTTTCCTTATTTTATCAAGATTTGACCGAAAAAGCAAGAAAAACGAATAATTTTAGCGAAATTTCAATTTTTTTCCTCTTTTTTCCCTTAATCTTCCTCATTTTATCGAGATTTGACCGAAAAAAGCAAGAAAAACGAATAATTTTAGCGCAATATCAATTTTTTCCTCTTTTTTTCCCTTAATTTTTCTTATTTTATCGAGATTTGACCGAAAAAAGCAAGAAAAGCGAATAATATTAGCGAAATTTCAATTTTTTTCTCTTTTTTACCCTTAATTTTCCTTATTTTATCAAGATTTGACCGAAAAAGCAAGAAAAACGAATAATTTTAGCGAAATTTCAATTTTTTTCCTTTTTTTTCCCTTAATCTTCCTCATTTTATCGAGATTTGACCGCAAAAAGCAAGAAAAACGAATAATTTTAGCGAAATATCAATTTTTATCCTCTTTTTTTCCCTTAATTTTCCTTATTTTATCGAGATTTGACCGAAAAAAGCAAGAAAAACGAATAATATTAGCGAAATTTCAATTTTTTTCCTCTTTTTTACCCTTAATTTTCCTTATTTTATCGATATTTGACCGAAAAAAGCAAGAAAAACGAATAATTTTAGCGAAATTTCTATTTTTTTCCTCTTTTTTCCCTTAATTTTCCTTATTTTATCGAGATTTGACCGAAAAAAGCTAGAAAAACGAAAAATTTTAGCGAAATTTCAATTTTTTTTGTCTTTTTTTCCCTTAATTTTATTTATTTTATCGAGGTTTGTCCAAAAAAGCAAGAAAAACGAATAATTTTAGCGTAATATCAATTTTTATCCTCTTTTATTCCCTTAATTTTCCTTATTTTACCGAGATTTGACCGAAAAAAGCAAGAAAAACGAACAATTTTAGCGAAATTTCAATTTTTTTCCTCTTTTTTCCCTTAATTTTCCTTATTTTATCGAGATTTGACCGAAAAAAGCAAGAAAAACGAATAATTTTAGTGAAATATCAATTTTTATCCTCTTTTTTTTCCCTTAATTTTCCTTATTTTATCGAGATTTGACCGAAAACAGCAAGAAAAACGAATAATTTTAGCGAAATATCAAATTTATCCTCTTTTTTTCCCTTAATTTTCCTTATTTTATCGAGATTGACCGTAAAAAGCAAGAAAAACGAATAATTTAAGTGAAATTTCATTTTTTTTCCTCTTTTTTTCCCTTAATTTTCCTTATATAATCGAGAATTGACCTAAAGAAGCAAGAAAAACGAATAATTTTAGCGAAATTTCAATTTTTTTCCTCTTTTTTACCCTTAATTTTCCTTATTTTATCGAGATTTGACCGAAAAAAGCAAGAAAAACGAATAATTTTAGCGAAATTTCAATTTTTTTCCTCTTTTTTCCCTTAATTTTCCTTATTTTATCGAGATTTGACCGAAAAAAGCTAGAAAAACGAATAATTTTAGCGAAATTTCAATTTTTTTCCTCTTTTTTTCCCTTAATTATCCTTATTTTATCGAGGTTTGTCCGAAAAAAGCAAGAAAAACGAATAATTTTAGCGAAATATCAATTTTTATCCTCTTTTATTCCCTTAATTTTCCTTATTTTATCGAGATTTGACCGAAAAAAGCAAGAAAAACGAATAATTTTAGCGAAATATCAATTTTTATCCTCTTTTTTTCCCTTAATTTTCCTTATTTTATCGAGATTCGACCGAAAAAAGCAAGAAAAACGAATAATATTAGCGAAATTTCAATTTTTTTCCTCTTTTTTACCCTTAATTTTCCTTATTTTATCGATGTTTGACCGAAAAAAGCAAGAAAAACGAATAATTTTAGCGAAATTTCTATTTTTTTCCTCTTTTTTCCCTTAATTTTCCTTATTTTATCGAGATTTGACCGAAAAAAGCAATAAAAACGAATAATTTTAGCGAAATTTCTATTTTTTTCCTCTTTTTTCCCTTAATTTTCCTTATTTTATCGAGATTTGACCGAAAAAAGCAAGAAAAACGAATAATTTTAGCGAAATTTCAATTTTTTTCCTCTTTTTTTCCCTTAATTTTCCTTATTTTATCAAGATTTGACCGAAAAAAGCAAGAAAAACGAATAATTTTAGCGAATTTTCAATTTTTTTAGTCTTTTTTTCCCTTAATTTTCCACATTTTATCGAGATTTGACCGAAAAAAGCAAGAAAAACGAATAATTTAACTAAATATCAATTTTTATCTTCTTTTTTCCCTTGATTTTCCTTATTTTATCGATATTTGACCGAAAAAAGCAAGAAAAACGAATAATTTTAGCGAAATATCAATTTTTATCCTCGTTTTTTCCCTTAATTTTCCACATTTTATCGAGATTTGACCGAAAAAAGCAAGAAAAACAAATAATTTTAGCGAAATTTCAATTTTTTTCCTCTTTTTTCCCTTATTTTCCTTATTTTATCGAGATTTGACAGAAAAAAGCAAGAAAAACGAATAATTTTAGCGAAATATCAATTTTTATCCTCTTTTTTTCCCTTAATTTTCCTTATTTTATCGAGATTTGACCGAAAAAAGCAAGAAAAACGAATAATTTTAGCGAAATTTCAATTTTTTTCCTCTTTTTTTCCCTTAATTTTCCTTATTTTATCGAGATTTGACCGAAAAAAGCAAGAAAAACGAATAATTTTAGCGAAATTTCAATATTTTTTTGTCTTTTTTTCCCTTAATTTTCCACATTTTATCGAGATTTGACCGAAAAAAGCAAGAAAAACGAATAATTTTAGCTAAATATAAATTTTTATTATATTTTTTCCCTTGATTTTCCTTATTTTATCGATATTTGACCGAAAAAAGCAAGAAAAACGAATAATTTTAGCGTAATATCAATTTTTATCCTTGTTTTTTCCCTTAATTTTCCTCATTTTATCGAGATTTGACCGAAAAAAGCAAGAAAAACGAATAATTTTAGCGAAATTTCAATTTTTTTCCTCTTTTTTACCCTTAATTTTCCTTATTTTATCGAGATTTGACCGAAAAAAGCAAGAAAAACGAATAATTTTAGCGAAATTTCTATTTTTTTCCTCTTTTTTCCCTTAATTTTCCTTATTTTATCGAGATTTGACCGAAAAAAGCAAGAAAAACGAATAATTTTAGCGAAATTTCTATTTTTTTCCTCTTTTTTTCCCTTAATTTTCCTTATTTTATCGAGATTTGACCGAAAAAAGCAAGAAAAACGAATAATTTGAGCGAAATTTCAATTTTTTTCCTCTTTTTTACCCTTAATTTTCCTTATTTTATCGATATTTCACCGAAAAAAGCAATAAAAACGAATAATTTTAGCGAAATTTCTATTTTTTTCCTCTTTTTTTCCCTTAATTTTCCTTATTTTATCGAGATTTGACCGAAAAAAGCAAGAAAAACGAATAATTTTAGCGAAATTTCAATTTTTTTTTGTCTTTTTTTCCCTTAATTTTCCACATTTCATCGAGATTTGACCGAAAAAAGCAAGAAAAACGAATAATTTTAGCTAAATATCAATTTTTATTATCTTTTTTCCCTTGATTTTCCTTATTTTATAGATATTTGACCGAAAAAAGCAAGAAAAACGAATAATTTTAGCGTAATATCAATTTTTATCCTCGTTTTTTTCCTTAAATTTTCCTCATTTTATCGAGATTTGACCGAAAAAAGCAAGAAAAACGAATAATTTTAGCGAAATTTCAATTTTTTTCCTCTTTTTTACCCTTAATTTTCCTTATTTTATCGAGATTTGACCGAAAAAAGCAAGAAAAACGAATAATTTTAGCGAAATTTCTATTTTTTTCCTTTTTTTTCCCTTAATTTTCCTTATTTTATCGAGATTTGACCGAAAAAAGCAAGAAAAACGAATAATTTTAGCGAAATTTCTATTTTTTTCCTCTTTTTTTCCCTTAATTTTCCTTATTTTATCGAGATTTGACCGAAAAAAGCAAGAAAAACGAATAATTTGAGCAAAATTTCAATTTTTTTCCTCTTTTTTACCCTTAATTTTCCTTATTTTATCGATATTTGACCGAAAAAAGCAATAAAAACGAATAATTTTAGCGAAATTTCTATTTTTTTCCTCTTTTTTTCCCTTAATTTTCCTTATTTTATCGAGATTTGACCGAAAAAAGCAAGAAAAACGAATAATTTTAGCGAAATTTCTATTTTTTTTCCTCTTTTTTCCCTTAATTTTCCTTATTTTATCGAGATTTGACCGTAAAAAGCAAGAAAAACGAATAATTTGAGCGAAATTTCATTTTTTTTCCTCTTTTTTTTCCTTAATTTTCCTTATATAATCGAGATTTGACCAAAAGAAGCAAGAAAAACGAATAATTTTAGCGAAATTTCAATTTTTTTCCTCTTTTTTACCCTTAATTTTCCTTATTTTATCAAGATTTGACCGAAAAAGCAAGAAAAACGAATAATTTTAGCGAAATTTCAATTTTTTTCCTCTTTTTTCCCTTAATCTTCCTCATTTTATCGAGATTTGACCGAAAAAAGCAAGAAAAACGAATAATTTTAGCGCAATATCAATTTTTATCCTCTTTTTTTCCCTTAATTTTTCTTATTTCATCGAGATTTGACCGAAAAAAGCAAGAAAAACGAATAATATTAGCGAAATTTCAATTTTTTTCTCTTTTTTACCCTTAATTTTCCTTATTTTATCAAGATTTGACCGAAAAAGCAAGAAAAACGAATAATTTTAGCGAAATTTCAATTTTTTTCCTTTTTTTTCCCTTAATCTTCCTCATTTTATCGAGATTTGACCGCAAAAAGCAAGAAAAACGAATAATTTTAGCGAAATATCAATTTTTATCCTCTTTTTTTCCCTTAATTTTCCTTATTTTATCGAGATTTGACCGAAAAAAGCAAGAAAAACGAATAATATTAGCGAAATTTCAATTTTTTTCCTCTTTTTTACCCTTAATTTTCCTTATTTTATCGATATTTGACCGAAAAAAGCAAGAAAAACGAATAATTTTAGCGAAATTTCTATTTTTTTCCTCTTTTTTCCCTTAATTTTCCTTATTTTATCGAGATTTGACCGAAAAAAGCTAGAAAAACGAAAAATTTTAGCGAAATTTCAATTTTTTTTGTCTTTTTTTCCCTTAATTTTATTTATTTTATCGAGGTTTGTCCGAAAAAAGCAAGAAAAACGAATAATTTTAGCGTAATATCAATTTTTATCCTCTTTTATTCCCTTAATTTTCCTTATTTTACCGAGATTTGACCGAAAAAAGCAAGAAAAACGAATAATTTTAGCGAAATTTCAATTTTTTTCCTCTTTTTCTCCCTTAATTTTCCTTATTTTATCGAGGTTTGTCCGAAAAAAGCAAGAAAAACGAATAATTTTAGCGAAATATCAATTTTTATCCTCTTTTATTCCCTTAATTTTCCTTATTTTATCGAGATTTGACCGAAAAAAGCAAGAAAAACGAATAATTTTAGCGAAATATATTTTTATCCTCTTTTTTTCCCTTAATTTTCCTTATTTTATCGAGATTTGACCGAAAGAAGCAAGAAAAACGAATAACATTAGCGAAATTTCAATTTTTTTCCTCTTTTTTACCCTTAATTTTCCTTATTTTATCGATATTTGACCGAAAAAAGCAAGAAAAACGAATAATTTGAGCGAAATTTCTATTTTTTTCCTCTTTTTTCCCTTAATTTTCCTTATTTTATCGAGATTTGACCGAAACAAGCAAGAAAAACGAATAATTTTAGTGAAATATCAATTTTTATCCTCTTTTTTTCCCTTAATTTTCCTTATTTTATCGAGATTTGACCGAAAACAGCAAGAAAAACGAATAATTTTAGCGAAATTTCTATTTTTTTCCTCTTTTTTTCCCTTAATTTTCCTTATTTTATCGAGATTTGACCGAAAAAAGCAAATAATTTTAATTTTCCTTATTTTATCGAGATTTGACCGAAAAAAGCAAGAAAAACGAATAATTTTAGCGAAATTTCTATTTTTTTCCTCTTTTTTTCCCTTAATTTTCCTTATTTTATCGAGATTTGACCGAAAAAAGCAAGAAAAACGAATAATTTGAGCGAAATTTCTATTTTTTTCCTCTTTTTTCCCTTAATTTTCCTTATTTTATCGAGATTTGACCGTAAAAAGCAAGAAAAACGAATAATTTGAGCGAAATTTCATTTTTTTTCCTCTTTTTTTTCCTTAATTTTCCTTATATAATCGAGATTTGACCAAAAGAAGCAAGAAAAACGAATAATTTTAGCGAAATTTCAATTTTTTTCCTCTTTTTTACCCTTAATTTTCCTTATTTTATCAAGATTTGACCGAAAAAGCAAGAAAAACGAATAATTTTAGCGAAATTTCAATTTTTTTCCTCTTTTTTCCCTTAATCTTCCTCATTTTATCGAGATTTGACCGAAAAAAGCAAGAAAAACGAATAATTTTAGCGCAATATCAATTTTTATCCTCTTTTTTTCCCTTAATTTTTCTTATTTCATCGAGATTTGACCGAAAAAAGCAAGAAAAACGAATAATATTAGCGAAATTTCAATTTTTTTCTCTTTTTTACCCTTAATTTTCCTTATTTTATCAAGATTTGACCGAAAAAGCAAGAAAAACGAATAATTTTAGCGAAATTTCAATTTTTTTCCTTTTTTTTCCCTTAATCTTCCTCATTTTATCGAGATTTGACCGCAAAAAGCAAGAAAAACGAATAATTTTAGCGAAATATCAATTTTTATCCTCTTTTTTTCCCTTAATTTTCCTTATTTTATCGAGATTTGACCGAAAAAAGCAAGAAAAACGAATAATATTAGCGAAATTTCAATTTTTTTCCTCTTTTTTACCCTTAATTTTCCTTATTTTATCGATATTTGACCGAAAAAAGCCAGAAAAACGAATAATTTTAGCGAAATTTCTATTTTTTTCCTCTTTTTTCCCTTAATTTTCCTTATTTTATCGAGATTTGACCGAAAAAAGCTAGAAAAACGAAAAATTTTAGCGAAATTTCAATTTTTTTTGTCTTTTTTTCCCTTAATTTTATTTATTTTATCGAGGTTTGTCCGAAAAAAGCAAGAAAAACGAATAATTTTAGCGTAATATCAATTTTTATCCTCTTTTATTCCCTTAATTTTCCTTATTTTACCGAGATTTGACCGAAAAAAGCAAGAAAAACGAATAATTTTAGCGAAATTTCAATTTTTTTCCTCTTTTTCTCCCTTAATTTTCCTTATTTTATCGAGGTTTGTCCGAAAAAAGCAAGAAAAACGAATAATTTTAGCGAAATATCAATTTTTATCCTCTTTTATTCCCTTAATTTTCCTTATTTTATCGAGATTTGACCGAAAAAAGCAAGAAAAACGAATAATTTTAGCGAAATTTCAATTTTTTTTGTCTTTTTTTCCCTTAATTTTACTTATTTTATCGAGGTTTGTCCGAAAAAAGCAAGAAAAACGAATAATTTTAGCGAAATTTCTATTTTTTTCCTCTTTTTTCCCTTAATTTTCCTTATTTTATCGAGATTTGACCGAAAAAAGCTAGAAAAACGAATAATTTTAGCGAAATTTCAATTTTTTTTGTCTTTTTTTCCCTTAATTTTACTTATTTTATCGAGGTTTGTCCGAAAAAAGCAAGAAAAACGAATAATTTTAGCGAAATATCAATTTTTATCCTCTTTTATTCCCTTAATTTTCCTTATTTTACCGAGATTTGACCGAAAAAAGCAAGAAAAACGAACAATTTTAGCGAAATTTCAATTTTTTTCCACTTTTTTCCCTTAATTTTCCTTATTTTATCGAGATTTGACCGAAACAAGCAAGAAAAACGAATAATTTTAGTGAAATATCAATTTTTATCCTCTTTTTTTCCCTTAATTTTCCTTATTTTATCGAGATTTGACCGAAAACAGCAAGAAAAACGAATAATTTTAGCGAAATACCAAATTTATCCTCTTTTTTTCCCTTAATTTTCCTTATTTTATCGAGATTTGACCGTAAAAAGCAAGAAAAACGAATAATTTTAGCGAAATATCAATTTTTATCCTCTTTTTTTCCCTTAATTTTTCTTATTTTATCGAGATTTGACCGAAAAAAGCAAGAAAAACGAATAATATTAGCGAAATTTCAATTTTTTTCTCTTTTTTACCCTTAATTTTCCTTATTTTATCAAGATTTGACCGAAAAAGCAAGAAAAACGAATAATTTTAGCGAAATTTCAATTTTTTTCCTTTTTTTTCCCTTAATCTTCCTCATTTTATCGAGATTTGACCGCAAAAAGCAAGAAAAACGAATAATTTTAGCGAAATATCAATTTTTATCCTCTTTTATTCCATTTATTTTCCTTATTTTACCGAGATTTGACCGAAAAAAGCAAGAAAAACGAACAATTTTAGCGAAATTTCAATTTTTTTCCTTTTTTTTCCCTTAATCTTCCTCATTTTATCGAGATTTGACCGAAAAAAGCAAGAAAAACGAATAATTTTAGCGAAATATCAATTTTTATCCTCTTTTTCTCCCTTAATTTTCCTTATTTTATCGAGATTTGACCGAAAAAAGCAAGAAAAACGAATAATATTAGCGAAATTTCAATTTTTTTCCTCTTTTTTACCCTTAATTTTCCTTATTTTATCGATATTTGACCAAAAAAAAGCAAGAAAAACGAATAATTTTAGCGAAATTTCTATTTTTTTCCTCTTTTTTCCCTTAATTTTCCTTATTTTATCGAGATTTGACCGAAAAAAGCTAGAAAAAACGAATAATTTTAGCGAAATTTCAATTTTTTTTGTCTTTTTTTCCCTTAATTTTACTTATTTTATCGAGGTTCGTCCGAAAAAAGCAAGAAAAACGAATAATTTTAGGGAAATATCAATTTTTATCCTCTTTTATTCCCTTAATTTTCCTTATTTTACCGAGATTTGACCGAAAAAAAGCAAGAAAAACGAACAATTTTAGCGAAATTTCAATTTTTTTCCTCTTTTTTCCCCTAATTTTCCTTATTTTATCGAGATTTGACCGAAAAAAGCAAGAAAAACGAATAATTTTAGTAAAATATCACTTTTTATCCTCTTTTTTTCCCTTAATTTTCCTTATTTTATCGAGATTTGACCGAAAACAGCAAGAAAAACGAATAATTTTAGCGAAATATCAAATTTATCCTCTTTTTTTCCCTTAATTTTCCTTATTTTATCGAGATTTGACCGTAAAAAGCAAGAAAAACGAATAATTTGAGCGAAATTTCACTTTTTTTCCTCTTTTTCTCACTTAATTTTCCTTATATAATCGAGATTTGTCCAAAAGAAGCAAGAAAAACGAATAATTTTAGCGAAATTTCAATTTTTTTCCTCTTTTTTACCCTTAATTTTCCTTATTTTATCAAGATTTGACCGAAAAAGCAAGAAAAACGAATAATTTTAGCGAAATTTCAATTTTTTTCCTCTTTTATCCCTTAATCTTCCTCATTTTATCGAGATTTGACCGAAAAAAGCAAGAAAAACGAATAATTTTAGCGAAATATCAATTTTTATCCTCTTTTTTTCCGTTAATTTTCCTTATTTTATCGAGATTTGACCGAAAAAAGCAAGAAAAACGAATAATATTAGCGAAATTTCAATTTTTTTCCTCTTTTTTTACCCTTAATTTTCCTTATTTTATCGATATTTGACCGAAAAAAGCAAGAAAAACGAATAATTTTAGCGAAATTTCTATTTTTTTCATCTTTTTTCCCTTAATTTTCCTTATTTTATCGAGATTTGACCGAAAAAAGCAAGAAAAACGAATAATTTTAGTGAAATATCAATTTTTATCCTCTTTTTTTCCCTTAATTTTCCTTATTTTATTGAGATTTGACCGAAAACAGCAAGAAAAACGAATAATTTTAGCGAAATATCAAATTTATCCTCTTTTTTTCCCTTAATTTTCCTTATTTTATCGAGATTTGACCGTAAAAAGCAAGAAAAACGAATAATTTGAGCGAAATTTCATTTTTTTTCCTCTTTTTTTCCCTTAATTTTCCTTATATAATCGAGATTTGACCAAAAGAAGCAAGAAAAACGAACAATTTTAGCGAAATTTCTATTTTTTTCCTCTTTTTTCCCTTAATTTTCCTTATTTTATCGAGATTTGACCGAAAAAAAGCAAGAAAAACGAATAATTTTAGTGAAATATCAATTTTTATCCTCTTTTTTTCCCTTAATTTTCCTTATTTTATTGAGATTTGACCGAAAACAGCAAGAAAAACGAATAATTTGAGCGAAATTTCATTTTTTTTCCTCTTTTTTTCCCTTAATTTTCCTTATATAATCGAGATTTGACCAAAAGAAGCAAGAAAAACGAATAATTTTAGCGAAATTTCAATTTTTTTCCTCTTTTTTACCCTTAATTTTCCTTATTTTATCAAGATTTGACCGAAAAAGCAAGAAAAACGAATAATTTTAGCGAAATTTCAATTTTTTTCCTCTTTTTTCCCTTAATTTTCCTCATTTTATCGAGATTTGACCGAAAAAAGCAAGAAAAACGAATAATTTTAGCGCAATATCAATTTTTATCCTCTTTTTTTCCCTTAATTTTCCTTATTTTATCGAGATTTGACCGAAAAAAGCAAGAAAAACGAATAATTTTAGCGAAATTTCAATTTTTTTCCTCTTTTTTACCCTTAATTTTCCTTATTTTATCGATATTTGACCGAAAAAAGCAAGAAAAACGAATAATTTTAGCGAAATATCAATTTTTATCCTCGTTTTTTCCCTTAATTTTCCTCATTTTATCGAGATTTGACCTAAAAAAGCAAGAAAAACGAATAATTTTAGCGAAATTTCAATTTTTTCCTCTTTTTTTCCCTTAATTTTCCTTATTTTATCGAGATTTGACCGAAAAAAAGCAAGAAAAACGAATAATTTTAGCTAAATATCAATTTTTATTATCTTTTTTCCCTTGATTTTCCTTATTTTATCGATATTT
Organism: Sympetrum striolatum; assembly: GCA_947579665.1. Classification (NCBI taxonomy): domain Eukaryota; kingdom Metazoa; phylum Arthropoda; class Insecta; order Odonata; family Libellulidae; genus Sympetrum; species Sympetrum striolatum. The sequence continues at coordinate 26,196 of CANPUZ010000284.1, forward strand.
GACCAAAAAAAGCAAGAAAAACGAATAATATTAGCGAAATATCAATTTTTATCCTCGTTTTTTCCCTTAATTATCCTCATTTTATCGAGATTTGACCGAAAAAAAGCAAGAAAAACGAATAATTTTAGCGAAATTTCAATTTTTTTCCTCTTTTTTACCATTAATTTTCCTTATTTTATCGAGATTTGACCGAAAAAAGCAAGAAAAACGAATAATTTTAGCGAAATTTCTATTTTTTTCCTCTTTTTTCCCTTAATTTTCCTTATTTTATCGAGATTTGACTGAAAAAAGCAAGAAAAACGAATAATTTTAGCGAAATTTCTATTTTTTTCCTCTTTTTTTCCCTTAATTTTCCTTATTTTATCGAGATTTGACCGAAAAAAAGCGAGAAAAACGAATAATTTGAGCGAAATTTCAATTTTTTTCCTCTTTTTTTACCCTTAATTTTCCTTATTTTATCGATATTTGACCGAAAAAAGCAAGAAAAACGAATAATTTTATTGTAATATCAATTTTTATCCTCGTTTTTTCCCTTAATTTTCCTCATTTTATCGAGATTTGACCGAAAAAAGCTAGAAAAACGAATAATTTTAGCGAAATTTCAATTTTTTTCCTCTTTTTTCCCTTAATTTTCCTTATTTTATCGAGGTTTGTCCGAAAAAAAGCAAGAATAACGAATAATTTTAGCGAAATATCAATTTTTTTTCCTTTTTTTTTCCTTAATCTTCCTCATTTTATCGAGATTTGACCGAAAAAAGCAAGAAAAACGAAAAATTTTAGCGAAATATCAATTTTTATCCTCTTTTTCTCCCTTAATTTTCCTTATTTTATCGAGATTTGACCGAAAAAAAGCAAGAAAAACGAATAATATTAGCGAAATTTCAATTTTTTTCCTCTTTTTTACCCTTAATTTTCCTTATTTTATCGATATTTGACCAAAAAAAGCAAGAAAAACGAATAATTTTAGCGAAATTTCTATTTTTTTCCTCTTTTTTTCCCTTAATTTTCCTTATTTTATCGAAATTTGACCGAAAAAAGCTAGAAAAACGAAAAATTTTAGCGAAATTTCAATTTTTTTTTGTCTTTTTTTCCCTTAATTTTACTTATTTTATCGAGGTTTGTCCGAAAAAAGCAAGAAAAACGAATAATTTTAGCGAAATATCAATTTTTATCCTCTTTTATTCCCTTAATTTTCCTTATTTTACCGAGATTTGACCGAAAAAAGCAAGAAAAAACGAATAATTTGAGTGAAATATCTATTTTTATCCTCTTTTTTTTCCCTTAATTTTCCTTATTTTATCGAGATTTGACCGAAAAAAGCAAGAAAAACGAATAATTTTAGTGAAATATCTATTTTTATCCTCTTTTTTTTTCCCTTAATTTTCCTTATTTTATCGAGATTTGACCGAAAACAGCAAGAAAAACGAATAATTTTAGCGAAATATCAAATTTATCCTCTTTTTTTCCCTTAATTTTCCTTATATAATCGAGATTTGACCAAAAGAAGCAAGAAAAACGAATAATTTTAGCGAAATTTCAATTTTTTTCCTCTTTTTTTCCCTTAATTTTCCTTATATAATCGAGATTTGACCAAAAGAAGCAAGAAAAACGAATAATTTTAGCGAAATTTCAATTTTTTTCCTCTTTTTTTCCCTTAATTTTCCTTATTTTATCGAGATTTGACCGAAAAAAAGCTAGAAAAAACGAATAATTTTAGCGAAATATCAATTTTTATCCTCTTTTATTCCTTAATTTTCCTTATTTTATCGAGGTTTTGTCCGAAAAAAAGCAAGAAAAACGAATAATTTTAGCGAAATATCAATTTTTATCCTCTATTATTCCCTTAAAAAGCAAGAAAAACGAATAATATTAGCGAAATTTCAATTTTTTTTCCTCTTTTTTACCCTTAATTTTCCTTATTTTATCGATGTTTGACCGAAAAAAGCAAGAGAAACGAATAATTTTAGCGAAATTTCTATTTTTTTCCTCTTTTTTTCCCTTAATTTTCCTTATTTTATCGAGATTTGACCGAAAAAAGCTAGAAAAACGAATAATTTTTAGCGAAATATCAATTTTTTATCCTCTTTTATTCCCTTAATTTTCCTTATTTTATCGAGGTTTGTCCGAAAAAAAGCAAGAAAAAACGAATAATTTTAGCGAAATATCAATTTTTATCCTCTATTATTCCCTTAAAAAGCAAGAAAAAACGAATAATATTAGCGAAATTTCAATTTTTTTCCTCTTTTTTTACCCTTAATTTTCCTTATTTTATCGATGTTTGACCGAAAAAAAGCAAGAGAAACGAATAATTTTAGCGAAATTTCTATTTTTTTTCCTCTTTTTTTCCCTTAATTTTCCTTATTTTATCGAGATTTGACCGAAAAAAGCTAGAAAAAACGAATAATTTTAGCGAAATTTCAATTTTTTTTTGTCTTTTTTTTCCCTTAATTTTACTTATTTTATCGAGGTTCGTCCGAAAAAAGCAAGAAAAAACGAATAATTTTAGGGAAATATCAATTTTTATCCTCTTTTATTCCCTTAATTTTCCTTATTTTACCGAGATTTGACCGAAAAAAGCAAGAAAAACGAACAATTTTAGCGAAATTTCAATTTTTTTCCTCTTTTTTCCCCTAATTTTCCTTATTTTATCGAGATTTGACCGAAAAAAAGCAAGAAAAAACGAATAATTTTAGTAAAATATCACTTTTTATCCTCTTTTTTTCCCTTAATTTTCTAATTTTATCGAGATTTGACCGAAAACAGCAAGAAAAACGAATAATTTTAGCGAAATATCAAATTTATCCTCTTTTTTTCCCTTAATTTTCCTTATTTTATCGAGATTTGACCGTAAAAAGCAAGAAAAAACGAATAATTTGAGCGAAATTTCACTTTTTTTCCTCTTTTTCTCTCCCTTAATTTTCCTTATTTTATCAAGATTTGACCGAAAAAGCAAGAAAAACGAATAATTTTAGCGAAATTTCAATTTTTTTTCCTCTTTTTTCCCTTAATCTTCCTCATTTTATCGAGATTTGACCGAAAAAAGCAAGAAAAAACGAATAATTTTAGCGAAATATCAATTTTTATCCTCTTTTTTTCCGTTAATTTTCCTTATTTTATCGAGATTTGACCGAAAAAAGCAAGAAAAACGAATAATATTAGCGAAATTTCAATTTTTTTCCTCTTTTTTTACCCTTAATTTTCCTTATTTTATCGATATTTGACCGAAAAAAGCAAGAAAAAACGAATAATTTTAGCGAAATTTCTATTTTTTTTCCTCTTTTTTTCCCTTAATTTTCCTTATTTTATCGAGATTTGACCGAAAAAAGCAAGAAAAAACGAATAATTTTAGTGAAATATCAATTTTTATCCTCTTTTTTTCCCTTAATTTTCCTTATTTTATTGAGATTTGACCGAAAACAGCAAGAAAAACGAATAATTTTAGCGAAATATCAAATTTATCCTCTTTTTTTCCCTTAATTTTCCTTATTTTATCGAGATTTGACCGTAAAAAGCAAGAAAAACGAATAATTTGAGCGAAATTTCATTTTTTTTCCTCTTTTTTTCCCTTAATTTTCCTTATATAATCGAGATTTGACCAAAAGAAGCAAGAAAAAACGAATAATTTTAGCGAAATTTCAATTTTTTTCCTCTTTTTTACCCTTAATTTTCCTTATTTTATCAAGATTTGACCGAAAAAGCAAGAAAAACGAATAATTTTAGCGAAATTTCAATTTTTTTCCTCTTTTTTCCCTTAATTTTCCTCATTTTATCGAGATTTGACCGAAAAAAGCAAGAAAAACGAATAATTTTAGCGAAATATCAATTTTTATCCTCTTTTTTTCCCTTAATTTTCCTTATTTTATCGAGATTTGACCGAAAAAAGCAAGAAAAACGAATAATTTTAGCGAAATTTCAATTTTTTTCCTCTTTTTTTACCCTTAATTTTCCTTATTTTATCGATATTTGACCGAAAAAAGCAAGAAAAACGAATAATTTTAGCGAAATATCAATTTTTATCCTCGTTTTTTCCCTTAATTTTCCTCATTTTATCGAGATTTGACCTAAAAAAAGCAAGAAAAACGAATAATTTTAGCGAAATTTCAATTTTTTTCCTCTTTTTTTCCCTTAATTTTCCTTATTTTATCGAGATTTGACCGAAAAAAGCAAGAAAAACGAATAATTTTAGCTAAATATCAATTTTTATTATCTTTTTTTCCCTTGATTTTCCTTATTTTATCGATATTTGACCAAAAAAAGCAAGAAAAAACGAATAATATTAGCGAAATATCAATTTTTATCCTCGTTTTTTCCCTTAATTATCCTCATTTTATCGAGATTTGACCGAAAAAAAGCAAGAAAAAACGAATAATTTTAGCGAAATTTCAATTTTTTTCCTCTTTTTTACCATTAATTTTCCTTATTTTATCGAGATTTGACCGAAAAAAGCAAGAAAAAACGAATAATTTTAGCGAAATTTCTATTTTTTTCCTCTTTTTTTCCCTTAATTTTCCTTATTTTATCGAGATTTGACTGAAAAAAAGCAAGAAAAAACGAATAATTTTAGCGAAATTTCTATTTTTTTTTCCTCTTTTTTTCCCTTAATTTTCCTTATTTTATCGAGATTTGACCGAAAAAAGCGAGAAAAACGAATAATTTGAGCGAAATTTCAATTTTTTTCCTCTTTTTTACCCTTAATTTTCCTTATTTTATCGATATTTGACCGAAAAAAGCAAGAAAAACGAATAATTTTATTGTAATATCAATTTTTATCCTCGTTTTTTCCCTTAATTTTCCTCATTTTATCGAGATTTGACCGAAAAAAGCTAGAAAAACGAATAATTTTAGCGAAATTTCAATTTTTTTTCCTCTTTTTTCCCTTAATTTTCCTTATTTTATCGAGGTTTGTCCGAAAAAAGCAAGAATAACGAATAATTTTAGCGAAATATCAATTTTTATCCTCTTTTATTCCCTTAATTTTCCTTATTTTATCGAGATTTGACCGAAAAAAGCAAGAAAAACGAATAATTTTAGCGAAATATCAATTTTTATCCTCTTTTTTTCCCTTAATTTTCCTTATTTTATCGATATTTGACCGAAAAAAAGCAAGAAAAACGAATAATTTTAGCGAAATTTCAATTTTTTTCCTCTTTTTTTCCCTTAATTTTCCTTATTTTATCGAGATTTGACCGAAAAAAGCAAGAAAAACGAATAATTTTAGCGAAATTTCAATTTTTTTTTGTCTTTTTTTCCCTTAATTTTCTACATTTTATCGAGATTTGACCGAAAAAAGCAAGAAAAACGAATAATTTTAGCTAAATATCAATTTTTATTATCTTTTTTCCCTTGATTTTCCTTATTTTATCGATATTTGACCGAAAAAAAGCAAGAAAAACGAATAATTTTAGCGAAATATCAATTTTTATTCTCGTTTTTTCCCTTAATTTTCCTCATTTTATCGAGATTTGACCGAAAAAAGCTAGAAAAACGAATAATTTTAGCGAAATTTCAATTTTTTTCCTCTTTTTTTCCCTTAATTTTCCTTATTTTATCGAGGTTTGTCCGAAAAAAGCAAGAAAAAACGAATAATTTTAGCGAAATATCAATTTTTATCCTCTTTTATTCCCTTAATTTTCCACATTTTATCGAGATTTGACCGAAAAAAGCAAGAAAAACGAATAATTTTAGCGAAATATCAATTTTTATCCTCTTTTTTTCCCTTAATTTTCCTTATTTTATCGATATTTGACCGAAAAAAGCAAGAAAAACGAATAATTTTAGCGAAATTTCAATTTTTTTCCTCTTTTTTTCCCTTAATTTTCCTTATTTTATCGAGATTTGACCGAAAAAAAGCAAGAAAAACGAATAATTTTAGCGAAATTTCAATTTTTTTTTGTGTTTTTTTCCCTTAATTTTCCACATCTTATCGAGATTTGACCGAAAAAAGCGAGAAAAACGAATAATTTGAGCGAAATTTCAATTTTTTTCCTCTTTTTTTACCCTTAATTTTCCTTATTTTATCGATATTTGACCGAAAAAAGCAAGAAAAACGAATAATTTTAGCGTAATATCAATTTTTATCCTCGTTTTTTTCCCTTAATTTTCCTCATTTTTATCGAGATTTGACCGAAAAAAGCTAGAAAAACGAATAATTTTAGCGAAATTTCAATTTTTTTCCTCTTTTTTTCCCTTTATTTTTCCTTATTTTATCGAGGTTTGTCCGAAAAAAGCAAGAAAAACGAATAATTTTAGCGAAATATCAATTTTTATATCCTCTTTTATTCCCTTAATTTTCCTTATTTTATCGAGATTTGACCGAAAAAAGCAAGAAAAACGAATAATTTTAGCGAAATATCAATTTTTATCCTCTTTTTTTTCCCTTAATTTTCCTTATTTTTATCGATATTTGACCGAAAAAAGCAAGAAAAAACGAATAATTTTAGCGAAATATCAATTTTTTTTCCTCTTTTTTTCCCTTAATTTTCCTTATTTTATCGAGATTTGACCGAAAAAAGCAAGAAAAACGAATAATTTTAGCGAAATTTCAATTTTTTTTTGTCTTTTTTTCCCTTAATTTTCTACATTTTATCGAGATTTGACCGAAAAAAGCAAGAAAAACGAATAATTTTAGCTAAATATCAATTTTTATTATCTTTTTTCCCTTGATTTTCCTTATTTTATCGATATTTGACCGAAAAAAGCAAGAAAAAACGAATAATTTTGGCGTAATATCAATTTTTATCCTCGTTTTTTCCCTTAATTTTCCTCATTTTATCGAGATTTGACCGAAAAAAAGCAAGAAAAACGAATAATTTTAGCGAAATTTCAATTTTTTTCCTCTTTTTTACCCTTAATTTTCCTTATTTTATCGAGATTTGACCGAAAAAAGCAAAAAAAAAACGAATAATTTTAGCGAAATTTCTATTTTTTTCCTCTTTTTTCCCTTAATTTTCCTTATTTTATCGAGATTTGACCGAAAAAAGCATGAAAAACGAATAATTTTAGCAAAATTTCTATTTTTTTCCTCTTTTTTTTCCCTTAATTTTCCTTATTTTATCGAGATTTGACCGAAAAAAGCAAGAAAAAACGAATAATTTTAGCGAAATATCAATTTTTATCCTCGTTTTTTTCCCTTAATTTTCCTCATTTTATCGAGATTTGACCGAAAAAAAGCTAGAAAAAACGAATAATTTTAGCGAAATTTCAATTTTTTTTCCTCTTTTTTTCCCTTAATTTTCCTTATTTTATCGAGGTTTGTCCGAAAAAAGCAAGAAAAACGAATAATTTTAGCGAAATTTCAATTTTTATCCTCTTTTTTTCCCTTAATTTTCCTTATTTTATCGATATTTGACCGAAAAAAGCAAGAAAAACGAATAATTTTAGCGAAATTTCAATTTTTTTCCTCTTTTTTTCCCTTAATTTTCCTTATTTTATCGAGATTTGACCGAAAAAAAGCAAGAAAAACGAATAATTTTTAGCGAAATTTCAATTTTTTTTTGTCTTTTTTTCCCTTAATTTTCTACATTTTATCGAGATTTGACCGAAAAAAGCAAGAAAAACGAATAATTTTAGCTAAATATCAATTTTTATTATCTTTTTTCCCTTGATTTTCCTTATTTTATCGATATTTGACCGAAAAAATCAAGAAAAACGAATAATTTTGGCGTAATATCAATTTTTATCCTCGTTTTTTTCCCTTAATTTTCCTCATTTTATCGAGATTTGACCGAAAAAAGCTAGAAAAACGAATAATTTTAGCGAAATTTCAATTTTTTTCCTCTTTTTTTTCCCTTAATTTTCCTTATTTTATCGAGGTTTGTCCGAAAAAAAGCAAGAAAAACGAATAATTTTAGCGAAATATCAATTTTTATCCTATTTTTTTCCCTTAATTTTCCTTATTTTATCGATATTTGACCGAAAAAAGCAAGAAAAACGAATAATTTTAGCGAAATTTCAATTTTTTTCCTCTTTTTTTCCCTTAATTTTCCTTATTTTATCGAGATTTGACCGAAAAAAGCAAGAAAAACGAATAATTTTAGCGAAATTTCAATTTTTTTTGTCTTTTTTTTCCCTTAATTTTCCACATCTTATCGAGATTTGACCGAAAAAAGCAAGAAAAACGAATAATTTTAGCTAAATATCAATTTTTGTCTTCTTTTTTCCCTTGATTTTCCTTATTTTATCGATATTTGACCGAAAAAACAAGAAAAACGAATAATTTTAGCGAAATATCAATTTTTATCCTCGTTTTTTTCCCTTAATTTTCCACATTTTATCGAGATTTGACCGAAAAAAGCAAGAAAAACGAATAATTTTAGCGAAATTTCAATTTTTTTCCTCTTTTTTTTTCCCTTATTTTCCTTATTTTATCGAGATTTGACCGAAAAAAGCAAGAAAAAACGAATAATTTTAGCGAAATATCAATTTTTATCCTCTTTTTTTCCCTTAATTTTCCTTATTTTATCGAGATTTGACCGAAAAAAAGCAAGAAAAACGAATAGTTTTAGCGAAATATCAATTTTTAACCTCGTTTTTTCCCTTAATTTTCCTCATTTTATCGAGATTTGACCTAAAAAAGCAAGAAAAAACGAATAATTTTTAGCGAAATTTCAATTTTTTTTCCTCTTTTTTTCCCTTAATTTTCCTTATTTTATCGAGATTTGACCGAAAAAAGAAAGAAAAAAAACGAATAATTTTAGCGAAATTTCTATTTTTTTCCTCTTTTTTCCCTTAATTTTCCTTTTTTTATCGAGATTTGACCGAAAAAAAGCAAGAAAAACGAATAATTTTAGCGAAATTTCTATTTTTTTTCCTCTTTTTTCCCTTAATTTTCCTTATTTTATCGAGATTTGACCGAAAAAAGCAAGAAAAACGAATAATTTGAGCGAAATTTCAATTTTTTTCCTCTTTTTTACCCTTAATTTTCCTTATTTTATCGATATTTCACCGAAAAAAGCAATAAAAACGAATAATTTTAGCGAAATTTCTATTTTTTTCCTCTTTTTTTCCCTTAATTTTCCACATTTTATCGAGATTTGACCGAAAAAAGCAAGAAAAACGAATAATTTTAGCTAAATATCAATTTTTATTATCTTTTTTCCCTTGATTTTCCTTATTTTATCGATATTTGACCGAAAAAAGCAAGAAAAACGAATAATTTTAGCGTAATATCAATTTTTATCCTCGTTTTTTTCCCTTAATTTTCCACATTTTATCGAGATTTGACCGAAAAAAAGCAAGAAAAACGAATAATTTTAGCGAAATTTCAATTTTTTTTCCTCTTTTTTCCCTTATTTTCCTTAATTTATCGAGATTTGACCGAAAAAAGCAAGAAAAACGAATAATTTTAGCGAAATATCAATTTTTATCCTCTTTTTTTCCCTTAATTTTCCTTATTTTATCGAGATTTGACCGAAAAAAAGCAAGAAAAACGAATAGTTTTAGCGAAATATCAATTTTTAACCTCGTTTTTTCCCTTAATTTTCCTCATTTTATCGAGATTTGACCTAAAAAAAGCAAGAAAAACGAATAATTTTAGCGAAATTTCAATTTTTTTCCTCTTTTTTTCCCTTAATTTTCCTTATTTTATCGAGATTTGACCGAAAAAAGAAAGAAAAAAAACGAATAATTTTAGCGAAATTTCTATTTTTTTCCTCTTTTTTCCCTTAATTTTCCTTTTTTTATCGAGATTTGACCGAAAAAAGCAAGAAAAACGAATAATTTTAGCGAAATTTCTATTTTTTTTCCTCTTTTTTCCCTTAATTTTCCTTATTTTATCGAGATTTGACCGAAAAAAGCAAGAAAAACGAATAATTTGAGCGAAATTTCAATTTTTTTTCCTCTTTTTTACCCTTAATTTTCCTTATTTTATCGATATTTCACCGAAAAAAGCAATAAAAACGAATAATTTTAGCGAAATTTCTATTTTTTTCCTCTTTTTTTCCCTTAATTTTCCACATTTTATCGAGATTTGACCGAAAAAAGCAAGAAAAACGAATAATTTTAGCTAAATATCAATTTTTATTATCTTTTTTCCCTTGATTTTCCTTATTTTATCGATATTTGACCGAAAAAAGCAAGAAAAACGAATAATTTTAGCGTAATATCAATTTTTATCCTCGTTTTTTCCCTTAATTTTCCTCATTTTATCGAGATTTGACCGAAAAAAGCAAGAAAAACGAATAATTTTAGCGAAATTACAATTTTTTTCCTCTTTTTTACCCTTAATTTTCCTTATTTTATCGAGATTTGACCGAAAAAAGCAAGAAAAACGAATAATTTTAGCGAAATTTCTATTTTTTTCCTTTTTTTTCCCTTACTTTTCCTTATTTTATCGAGATTTGACCGAAAAAAGAAAGAAAAACGAATAATTTTAGCGAAATTTCTATTTTTTTCCTCTTTTTTTCCCTTAATTTTCCTTATTTTATCGAGATTTGACCGAAAAAAGCAAGAAAAACGAATAATTTGAGCGAAATTTCAATTTTTTTCCTCTTTTTTACCCTTAATTTTCCTTATTTTATCGATATTTGACCGAAAAAAGCAATAAAAACGAATAATTTTAGCGAAATTTCTATTTTTTTCCTCTTTTTTTCCCTTAATTTTCCTTATTTTATCGAGATTTGACCGAAAAAAGCAAGAAAAACGAATAATTTTAGCGAAATTTCTATTTTTTTCCTCTTTTTTCCCTTAATTTTCCTTATTTTATCGAGATTTGACCGAAAAAAGCTAGAAAAACGAATAATTTTAGCGAAATTTCAATTTTTTTTCCTCTTTTTTTCCCTTAATTTTCCTTATTTTATCGAGGTTTGTCCGAAAAAAGCAAGAAAAACGAATAATTTTAGCAAAATTTCTATTTTTTTCCTCTTTTATTCCCTTAATTTTCCTTATTTTATCGAGATTTGACCAAAAAAAGCAAGAAAAACGAATAATTTAAGCGAAATATCAATTTTTATCCTCGTTTTTTCCCTTAATTTTCCTCATTTTATCGAGATTTGACCTAAAAAAGCAAGAAAAACGAATAACTTTAGCGAAATTTCAATTTTTTCCTCTTTTTTTCCCTTAATTTTCCTTATTTTATCGAGATTTGACCGAAAAAAGCAAGAAAAACGAATAATTTTAGCGAAATTTCAATTTTTTTTTGTCTTTTTTTCCCTTAATTTTCCACATTTTATCGAGATTTGACCGAAAAAAGCAAGAAAAACGAATAATTTTAGCTAAATATCAATTTTTATTATCTTTTTTCCCTTGATTTTCCTTATTTTATCGATATTTGACCGAAAAAAGCAAGAAAAACGAATAGTTTTAGCGAAATATCAATTTTTATCCTCGTTTTTTCCCTTAATTATCCTCATTTTATCGAGATTTGACCGAAAAAAGCAAGAAAAACGAATAATTTTAGGGAAATTTCAATTTTTTTCCTCTTTTTTACCCTTAATTTTCCTTATTTTATCGAGATTTGACCGAAAAAAGCAAGAAAACGAATAATTTTAGCGAAATTTCTATTTTTTTCCTCTTTTTTCCCTTAATTTTCCTTATTTTATCGAGATTTGACTGAAAAAAGCAAGAAAAACGAATAATTTTAGCGAAATTTCTATTTTTTTCCTCTTTTTTTCCCTTAATTTTCCTTATTTTATCGAGATTTGACCGAAAAAAGCAAGAAAAACGAATAATTTGAGCGAAATTTCAATTTTTTTCCTCTTTTTTACCCTTAATTTTCCTTATTTTATCGATATTTGACCGAAAAAAGCAAGAAAAACGAATAATTTTAGCGAAATTTCTATTTTTTTCCTCTTTTTTTCCCTTAATTTTCCTTATTTTATCGAGATTTGACCGAAAAAAGCAAGAAAAACGAATAATTTTAGCGAAATTTCAATTTTTTTCCTCTTTTTTTCCCTTAATTTTCCTTATTTTATCGAGGTTTGTCCGAAAAAAGCAAGAAAAACGAATAATTTTAGCGAAATTTCAATTTTTTTCCTCTTTTTTTCCCTTAATTTTCCTTATTTTATCAAGATTTGACCGAAAAAAGCAAGAAAAACGAATAATTTTAGCGAATTTTCAATTTTTTTAGTCTTTTTTTCCCTTAATTTTCCACATTTTATCGAGATTTGACCGAAAAAAGCAAGAAAAACGAATAATTTTAGCTAAATATCAATTTTTATCTTCTTCTTTCCCTTGATTTTCCTTATTTTATCGTTATTTGACCGAAAAAAGCAAGAAAAACGAATAATTTTAGCGAAATATCAATTTTATCCTCGTTTTTTCCCTTAATTTTCCACATTTTATCGAGATTTGACCGAAAAAAGCAAGAGAAACGAATAATTTTAGCGAAATTTCAATTTTTTTCCTCTTTTTTACCCTTAATTTTCCTTATTTTATCGAGATTTGACCGTAAAAAGCAAGAAAAACGAATAATTTTAGCGAAATTTCAATTTTTTTCCTCTTTTTTACCCTTAACTTTCCTTATTTTATCGAGATTTGACCATAAAAAGCAAGAAAAACGAATAATTTTAGCGAAATTTCTATTTTTTTCCTCTTTTTTCCCTTAATTTTCCTTATTTTATCGAGATTTGACCGAAAAAAGCAAGAAAAACGAATAATTTGAGCGAAATTTCAATTTTTTTCCTCTTTTTTACCCTTAATTTTCCTTATTTTATCGATATTTGACCGAAAAAAGCAAGAAAAACGAATAATTTTAGCGAAATTTCTATTTTTTTCCTCTTTTTTTCCCTTAATTTTCCTTATTTTATCAAGATTTGACCGAAAAAAGCAAGAAAAACGAATAATTTTAGCGAATTTTCAATTTTTTTAGTCTTTTTTTCCCTTAATTTTCCACATTTTATCGAGATTTGACCGAAAAAAGCAAGAAAAACGAATAATTTTAGCTAAATATCAATTTTTATCTTCTTCTTTCCCTTGATTTTCCTTATTTTATCGATATTTGACCGAAAAAAGCAAGAAAAACGAATAATTTTAGCGAAATATCAATTTTTATCCTCGTTTTTTCCCTTAATTTTCCACATTTTATCGAGATTTGACCGAAAAAAGCAAGAGAAACGAATAATTTTAGCGAAATTTCAATTTTTTTCCTCTTTTTTACCCTTAATTTTCCTTATTTTATCGATGTTTGACCGTAAAAAGCAAGAAAAACGAATAATTTTAGCGAAATTTCAATTTTTTTCCTCTTTTTTACCCTTAACTTTCCTTATTTTATCGAGATTTGACCGTAAAAAGCAAGAAAAACGAATAATTTTAGCGAAATTTCTATTTTTTTCCTCTTTTTTCCCTTAATTTTCCTTATTTTATCGAGATTTGACCGAAAAAAGCAAGAAAAACGAATAATTTTAGCGAAATATCAATTTTTATCCTCTTTTTTTCCCTTAATTTTCCTTATTTTATCGAGATTTGACCGAAAAAAGCAAGAAAAACGAATAATTTTAGCGAAATTTCTATTTTTTTCCTCTTTTTTCCCTTAATTTTCCTTATTTTATCGAGATTTGACCAAAAAAAGCAAGAAAAACGAATAACTTTAGCGAAATTTCAATTTTTTTCCTCTTTTTTTCCCTTAATTTTCCTTATTTTATCGAGGTTTGTCCGAAAAAAGCAAGAAAAACGAATAATTTTAGCGAAATATCAATTTTTATCCTCTTTTATTCCCTTAATTTTCCTTATTTTATCGATATTTGACCGAAAAAAGCAAGAAAAACGAATAATTTTAGCGAAATTTCTATTTTTTTCCTCTTTTTTTCCCTTAATTTTCCTTATTTTATCGAGATTTGACCGAAAAAAGCAAGAAAAACGAATAATTTTAGCGAAATTTCAATTTTTTTCCTCTTTTTTTCCCTTAATTTTCCTTATTTTATCGAGATTTGACCGAAAAAAGCAAGAAAAACGAATAATTTTAGCGAAATTTCAATTTTTTTCCTCTTTTTTTCCCTTAATTTTCCTTATTTTATCGAGGTTTGTCCGAAAAAAGCAAGAAAAACGAATAATTTTAGCGAAATATCAATTTTTATCCTCTTTTATTCCCTTAATTTTCCTTATTTTATCGAGATTTGACCGAAAAAAGCAAGAAAAACGAATAATTTTAGCGAAATTTCAATTTTTTTCCTCTTTTTTTCCCTTAATTTTCCTTATTTTATCAAGATTTGACCGAAAAAAGCAAGAAAAACGAATAATTTTAGCGAATTTTCAATTTTTTTAGTCTTTTTTTCCCTTAATTTTCCACATTTTATCGAGATTTGACCGAAAAAAGCAAGAAAAACGAATAATTTTAGCTAAATATCAATTTTTATCTTCTTCTTTCCCTTGATTTTCCTTATTTTATCGATATTTGACCGAAAAAAGCAAGAAAAACGAATAATTTTAGCGAAATATCAATTTTATCCTCGTTTTTTCCCTTAATTTTCCACATTTTATCGAGATTTGACCGAAAAAAGCAAGAGAAACGAATAATTTTAGCGAAATTTCAATTTTTTTCCTCTTTTTTACCCTTAATTTTCCTTATTTTATCGAGATTTGACCGTAAAAAGCAAGAAAAACGAATAATTTTAGCGAAATTTCAATTTTTTTCCTCTTTTTTTCCCTTAATTTTCCTTATTTTATCGAGATTTGACCGAAAAAAGCAAGAAAAACGAATAATTTTAGCGAAATTTCAATTTTTTTTGTCTTTTTTTCCCTTAATTTTCCACATCTTATCGAGATTTGACCGAAAAAAGCAAGAAAAACGAATAATTTTAGCTAAATATCAATTTTTATTATCTTTTTTCCCTTGATTTTCCTTATTTTATCGATATTTGACCGAAAAAAGCAAGAAAAACGAATAATTTTAGCGTAATATCAATTTTTATCCTCGTTTTTTCCCTTAATTTTCCTCATTTTATCGAGATTTGACCGAAAAAAGCAAGAAAAACGAATAATTTTAGCGAAATTTCAATATTTTTCCTCTTTTTTACCCTTAATTTTCCTTATTTTATCGAGATTTGACCGAAAAAAGCAAAAAAAAACGAAAAATTTTAGCAAAATTTCTATTTTTTTCCTCTTTTCTCTTAATTTTCCTTATTTTATCGAGATTTGACCGAAAAAAGCAAGAAAAACGAATAATTTTAGCAAAATTTCTATTTTTTTCCTCTTTTTTTCCCTTAATTTTCCTTATTTTATCGAGATTTGACCGAAAAAAGCAAGAAAAACGAATAATTTGAGCGAAATTTCAATTTTTTTCCTCTTTTTTACCCTTAATTTTCCTTATTTTATCGATATTTGACCGAAAAAAGCAATAAAAACGAATAATTTTAGCGAAATTTCTATTTTTTTCCTCTTTTTTTCCCTTAATTTTCCTTATTTTATCGAGATTTGACCGAAAAAAGCAAGAAAAACGAATAATTTTAGCGAAATTTCAATTTTTTTCCTCTTTTTTTCCCTTAATTTTCCTTATTTTATCAAGATTTGACCGAAAAAAGCAAGAAAAACGAATAATTTTAGCGAATTTTCAATTTTTTTAGTCTTTTTTTCCCTTAATTTTCCACATTTTATCGAGATTTGACAAAAAAAAGCAAGAAAAACGAATAATTTTAGCTAAATATCAATTTTTGTCTTCTTTTTTCCCTTGATTTTCCTTATTTTATCGATATTTGACCGAAAAAAGCAAGAAAAACGAATAATTTTAGCGAAATATCAATTTTTATCCTCGTTTTTTCCCTTAATTTTCCACATTTTATCGAGATTTGACCGAAAAAAGCAAGAAAAACGAATAATTTTAGCGAAATTTCAATTTTTTTCCTCTTTTTTCCCTTATTTTCCTTATTTTATCGAGATTTGACCGAAAAAAGCAAGAAAAACGAATAATTTTAGCGAAATATCAATTTTTATCCTCTTTTTTTCCCTTAATTTTCCTTATTTTATCGAGATTTGACCGAAAAAAGCAAGAAAAACGAATAATTTTAGCGAAATTTCAATTTTTTTCCTCTTTTTTACCCTTAATTTTCCTTATTTTATCGAGATTTGACCGAAAAAAGCAAGAAAAACGAATAATTTTAGCGAAATTTCTATTTTTTTCCTCTTTTTTCCCTTAATTTTTCTTATTTTATCGAGATTTGACCGAAAAAAGCTAGAAAAACGAATAACTTTAGCGAAATTTCAATTTTTTTCCTCTTTTTTTCCCTTAATTTTCCTTATTTTATCGAGGTTTGTCCGAAAAAAGCAAGAAAAACGAATAATTTTAGCGAAATATCAATTTTTATCCTCTTTTATTCCCTTAATTTTCCTTATTTTATCGAGATTTGACCGAAAAAAGCAAGAAAAACGAATAATTTTAGCGAAATATCAATTTTTATCCTCTTTTTTTCCTTTAATTTTCCTTATTTTATCGATATTTGACCGAAAAAAGCAAGAAAAACGAATAATTTTAGCGAAATATCAATTTTTAATCTCGTTTTTTCCCTTAATTTTCCTCATTTTATCGAGATTTGACCTAAAAAAGCAAGAAAAACGAATAATTTTAGCGAAATTTCAATTTTTTTCCTCTTTTTTTCCCTTAATTTTCCTTATTTTATCGAGATTTGACCGAAAAAAGCAAGAAAAACGAATAATTTTAGCGAAATTTCAATTTTTTTTTGTCTTTTTTTCCCTTAATTTTCCACATTTTATCGAGATTTGACCGAAAAAAGCAAGAAAAACGAATAATTTTAGCTAAATATCAATTTTTATTATCTTTTTTCCCTTGATTTTCCTTATTTTATCGATATTTGACCGAAAAAAGCAAGAAAAACGAATAATTTTAGCGTAATATCAATTTTTATCCTCGTTTTTTCCCTTAATTTTCCTCATTTTATCGAGATTTGACAGAAAAAAGCAAGAAAAACGAATAATTTTAGCGAAATTTCAATTTTTTTCCTCTTTTTTACCCTTAATTTTCCTTATTTTATCGAGATTTGACCGAAAAAAGCAAGAAAAACGAATAATTTTAGCGAAATTTCTATTTTTTTCCTCTTTTTTCCCTTAATTTTCCTTTTTTTTATCGAGATTTGACCGAAAAAAGCAAGAAAAACGAATAATTTTAGCGAAATTTCTATTTTTTTCCTCTTTTTTCCCTTAATTTTCCTTATTTTATCGAGATTTGACCGAAAAAAGCAAGAAAAACGAATAATTTGAGCGAAATTTCAATTTTTTTCCTCTTTTTTACCCTTAATTTTCCTTATTTTATCGATATTTCACCGAAAAACGCAATAAAAACGAATAATTTTAGCGAAATTTCTATTTTTTTCCTCTTTTTTTCCCTTAATTTTCCTTATTTTATCGAGATTTGACCGAAAAAAGCAAGTAAAACGAATAATTTTAGCGAAATTTCAATTTTTTTTTGTCTTTTTTACCATTAATTTTCCACATTTTATCGAGATTTGACCGAAAAAAGCAAGAAAAACGAATAATTTTAGCTAAATATCAATTTTTATTATCTTTTTTCCCTTGATTTTCCTTATTTTATCGATATTTGACCGAAAAAAGCAAGAAAAACGAATAATTTTAGCGTAATATCAATTTTTATCCTCGTTTTTTCCCTTAATTTTCCTCATTTTATCGAGATTTGACAGAAAAAAGCAAGAAAAACGAATAATTTTAGCGAAATTACAATTTTTTTCCTCTTTTTTACCCTTAATTTTCCTTATTTTATCGAGATTTGACCGAAAAAAGCAAGAAAAACGAATAATTTTAGCGAAATTTCTATTTTTTTCCTTTTTTTTCCCTTAATTTTCCTTATTTTATCGAGATTTGACCGAAAAAAGCAAGAAAAACGAATAATTTTAGCGAAATTTCTATTTTTTTCCTCTTTTTTTCCCTTAATTTTCCTTATTTTATCGAGATTTGACCGAAAAAAGCAAGAAAAACGAATAATTTGAGCGAAATTTCAATTTTTTTCCTCTTTTTTACCCTTAATTTTCCTTATTTTATCGATATTTGACCGAAAAAAGCAATAAAAACGAATAATTTTAGCGAAATTTCTATTTTTTTCCTCTTTTTTTCCCTTAATTTTCCTTATTTTATCGAGATTTGACCGAAAAAAGCAAGAAAAACGAATAATTTTAGCGAAATTTCTATTTTTTTCCTTAATTTTCCTTATTTTATCGAGATTTGACCGAAAAAAGCTAGAAAAACGAATAATTTTAGCGAAATTTCAATTTTTTTTCCTCTTTTTTTCCCTTAATTTTCCTTATTTTATCGAGGTTTGTCCGAAAAAAGCAAGAAAAACGAATAATTTTAGCAAAATTTCTATTTTTTTCCTCTTTTATTCCCTTAATTTTCCTTATTTTATCGAGATTTGACCAAAAAAAGCAAGAAAAACGAATAATTTAAGCGAAATATCAATTTTTATCCTCGTTTTTTCCCTTAATTTTCCTCATTTTATCGAGATTTGACCTAAAAAAGCAAGAAAAACGAATAACTTTAGCGAAATTTCAATTTTTTCCTCTTTTTTTCCCTTAATTTTCCTTATTTTATCGAGATTTGACCGAAAAAAGCAAGAAAAACGAATAATTTTAGCGAAATTTCAATTTATTTTGTCTTTTTTTCCCTTAGTTTTCCACATTTTATCGAGATTTGACTGAAAAAAGCAAGAAAAACGAATAATTTTAGCGAAATTTCTATTTTTTTCCTCTTTTTTTCCCTTAATTTTCCTTATTTTATCGAGATTTGACCGAAAAAAGCAAGAAAAACGAATAATTTGAGCGAAATTTCAATTTTTTTCCTCTTTTTTACACTTAATTTTCCTTATTTTATCAATATTTGACCGAAAAAAGCAAGAAAAACGAATAATTTTAGCGAAATTTCTATTTTTTTCCTCTTTTTTTCCCTTAATTTTCCTTATTTTATCGAGATTTGACCGAAAAAAGCAAGAAAACGAATAATTTTAGCGAAATTTCTATTTTTTTCCTCTTTTTTCCCTTAATTTTCCTTATTTTATCGAGATTTGACTGAAAAAAGCAAGAAAAACGAATAATTTTAGCGAAATTTCTATTTTTTTCCTCTTTTTTTCCCTTAATTTTCCTTATTTTATCGAGATTTGACCGAAAAAAGCAAGAAAAACGAATAATTTGAGCGAAATTTCAATTTTTTTCCTCTTTTTTACCCTTAATTTTCCTTATTTTATCGATATTTGACCGAAAAAAGCAAGAAAAACGAATAATTTTAGCGAAATTTCTATTTTTTTCCACTTTTTTTCCCTTAATTTTCCTTATTTTATCGAGATTTGACCGAAAAAAGCAAGAAAAACGAATAATTTTAGCGAAATTTCAATTTTTTTCCTCTTTTTTTCCCTTAATTTTCCTTATTTTATCGAGGTTTGTCCGAAAAAAGCAAGAAAAACGAATAATTTTAGCGAAATATCAATTTTTATCCTCTTTTATTCCCTTAATTTTCCTTATTTTATCGAGATTTGACCGAAAAAAGCAAGAAAAACGAATAATTTTAGCGAAATTTCAATTTTTTTCCTCTTTTTTTCCCTTAATTTTCCTTATTTTATCAAGATTTGACCGAAAAAAGCAAGAAAAACGAATAATTTTAGCGAATTTTCAATTTTTTTAGTCTTTTTTTCCCTTAATTTTCCACATTTTATCGAGATTTGACCGAAAAAAGCAAGAAAAACGAATAATTTTAGCTAAATATCAATTTTTATCTTCTTCTTTCCCTTGATTTTCCTTATTTTATCGATATTTGACCGAAAAAAGCAAGAAAAACGAATAATTTTAGCGAAATATCAATTTTATCCTCGTTTTTTCCCTTAATTTTCCACATTTTATCGAGATTTGACCGAAAAAAGCAAGAGAAACGAATAATTTTAGCGAAATTTCAATTTTTTTCCTCTTTTTTACCCTTAATTTTCCTTATTTTATCGAGATTTGACCGTAAAAAGCAAGAAAAACGAATAATTTTAGCGAAATTTCAATTTTTTTCCTCTTTTTTACCCTTAACTTTCCTTATTTTATCGAGATTTGACCGTAAAAAGCAAGAAAAACGAATAATTTTAGCGAAATTTCTATTTTTTTCCTCTTTTTTCCCTTAATTTTCCTTATTTTATCGAGATTTGACCGAAAAAAGCAAGAAAAACGAATAATTTGAGCGAAATTTCAATTTTTTTCCTCTTTTTTACCCTTAATTTTCCTTATTTTATCGATATTTGACCGAAAAAAGCAAGAAAAACGAATAATTTTAGCCAAATTTCTATTTTTTTCCTCTTTTTTTCCCTATTTTTTCCTTATTTTATCGAGATTTGACCGAAAAAAGCAAGAAAAACGAATAATTTTAGCGAAATTTAAATTTTTTTCCTCTTTTTTTCCCTTAATTTTCCTTATTTTATCGAGGTTTGTCCGAAAAAAGCAAGAAAAACGAATAACTTTAGCGAAATACCAATTTTTATCCTCTTTTATTCCCTTAATTTTCCTTATTTTATCGAGATTTGACCGAAAAAAGCAAGAAAAACGAATAATTTTAGCTAAATTTCAATTTTTTTCCTCTTTTTTTCCCTTAATTTTCCTTATTTTATCAAGATTTGACCGAAAAAAGCAAGAAAAACGAATAATTTTAGCGAATTTTCAATTTTTTTAGTCTTTTTTTCCCTTAATTTTCCACATTTTATCGAGATTTGACCGAAAAAAGCAAGAAAAACGAATAATTTTAGCTAAATATCAATTTTTATCTTCTTCTTTCCCTTGATTTTCCTTATTTTATCGATATTTGACCGAAAAAAGCAAGAAAAACGAATAATTTTAGCGAAATATCAATTTTTATCCTCGTTTTTTCCCTTAATTTTCCACATTTTATCGAGATTTGACCGAAAAAAGCAAGAGAAACGAATAATTTTAGCGAAATTTCAATTTTTTTCCTCTTTTTTACCCTTAATTTTCCTTATTTTATCGATGTTTGACCGTAAAAAGCAAGAAAAACGAATAATTTTAGCGAAATTTCAATTTTTTTCCTCTTTTTAACCCTTAACTTTCCTTATTTTATCGAGATTTGACCGTAAAAAGCAAGAAAAACGAATAATTTTAGCGAAATTTCTATTTTTTTCCTCTTTTTTCCCTTAATTTTCCTTATTTTATCGAGATTTGACCGAAAAAAGCAAGAAAAACGAATAATTTTAGCGAAATATCAATTTTTATCCTCTTTTTTTCCCTTAATTTTCCTTATTTTATCGAGATTTAACCGAAAAAAGCAAGAAAAACGAATAATTTTAGCGAAATTTCTATTTTTTTCCTCTTTTTTCCCTTAATTTTCCTTATTTTATCGAGATTTGACCGAAAAAAGCAAGAAAAACGAATAACTTTAGCGAAATTTCAATTTATTTCCTCTTTTTTTCCCTTAATTTTCCTTATTTTATCGAGGTTTGTCCGAAAAAAGCAAGAAAAACGAATAATTTTAGCGAAATATCAATTTTTATCCTCTTTTTTTCCCTTAATTTTCCTTATTTTATCGAGATTTAACCGAAAAAAGCAAGAAAAACGAATAATTTTAGCGAAATTTCTATTTTTTTCCTCTTTTTTCCCTTAATTTTCCTTATTTTATCGAGATTTGACCGAAAAAAGCAAGAAAAACGAATAATTTTAGCGAAATTTCAATTTTTTTCCTCTTTTTTTCCCTTAATTTTCCTTATTTTATCGAGGTTTGTCCGAAAAAAGCAAGAAAAACGAATAATTTTAGCGAAATATCAATTTTTATCCTCTTTTATTCCCTTAATTTTCCTTATTTTATCGAGATTTGACCGAAAAAAGCAAGAAAAACGAATAATTTTAGCGAAATTTCAATTTTTTTCCTCTTTTTTTCCCTTAATTTTCCTTATTTTATCAAGATTTGACCAAAAAAAGCAAGAAAAACGAATAATTTTAGCGAATTTTCAATTTTTTTAGTCTTTTTTTCCCTTAATTTTCCACATTTTATCGAGATTTGACCGAAAAAAGCAAGAAAAACGAATGATTTTAGCTAAATATCAATTTTTATCTTCTTCTTTCCCTTGATTTTCCTTATTTTATCGATATTTGACCGAAAAAAGCAAGAAAAACGAATAATTTTAGCGAAATATCAATTTTATCCTCGTTTTTTCCCTTAATTTTCCACATTTTATCGAGATTTGACCGAAAAAAGCAAGAGAAACGAATAATTTTAGCGAAATTTCAATTTTTTTCCTCTTTTTTACCCTTAATTTTCCTTATTTTATCGAGATTTGACCGTAAAAAGCAAGAAAAACGAATAATTTTAGCGAAATTTCAATTTTTTTCCTCTTTTTTACCCTTAACTTTCCTTATTTTATCGAGATTTGACCGTAAAAAGCAAGAAAAACGAATAATTTTAGCGAAATTTCTATTTTTTTCCTCTTTTTTCCCTTAATTTTCCTTATTTTATCGAGATTTGACCGAAAAAAGCAAGAAAAACGAATAATTTGAGCGAAATTTCAATTTTTTTCCTCTTTTTTACCCTTAATTTTCCTTATTTTATCGATATTTGACCGAAAAAAGCAAGAAAAACGAATAATTTTAGCGAAATTTTTATTTTTTTCCTCTTTTTTTCCCTTAATTTTCCTTATTTTATCGAGATTTGACCGAAAAAAGCAAGAAAAACGAATAATTTTAGCGAAATTTCAATTTTTTTCCTCTTTTTTTCCCTTAATTTTCCTTATTTTATCGAGGTTTGTCCGAAAAAAGCAAGAAAAACGAATAATTTTAGCGAAATATCAATTTTTATCCTCTTTTATTCCCTTAATTTTCCTTATTTTATCGAGATTTGACCGAAAAAAGCAAGAAAAACGAATAATTTTAGCGAAATTTCAATTTTTTTCCTCTTTTTTTCCCTTAATTTTCCTTATTTTATCAAGATTTGACCGAAAAAAGCAAGAAAAACGAATAATTTTAGCGAATTTTCAATTTTTTTAGTCTTTTTTTCCCTGAATTTTCCTCATTTTATCGAGATTTGACCGAAAAAAGCAAGAAAAACGAATAATTTTAGCTAAATATCAATTTTTATCTTCTTCTTTCCCTTGATTTTCCTTATTTTATCGATATTTGACCGAAAAAAGCAAGAAAAACGAATAATTTTAGCGAAATATCAATTTTTATCCTCGTTTTTTCCCTTAATTTTCCACATTTTATCGAGATTTGACCGAAAAAAGCAAGAGAAACGAATAATTTTAGCGAAATTTCAATTTTTTTCCTCTTTTTTACCCTTAATTTTCCTTATTTTATCGATGTTTGACCGTAAAAAGCAAGAAAAACGAATAATTTTAGCGAAATTTCAATTTTTTTCCTCTTTTTTACCCTTAACTTTCCTTATTTTATCGAGATTTGACCGTAAAAAGCAAGAAAAACGAATAATTTTAGCGAAATTTCTATTTTTTTCCTCTTTTTTCCCTTAATTTTCCTTATTTTATCGAGATTTGACCGAAAAAAGCAAGAAAAACGAATAATTTTAGCGAAATATCAATTTTTATCCTCTTTTTTTCCCTTAATTTTCCTTATTTTATCGAGATTTGACCGAAAAAAGCAAGAAAAACGAATAATTTTAGCGAAATTTCTATTTTTTTCCTCTTTTTTCCCTTAATTTTCCTTATTTTATCGAGATTTGACCGAAAAAAGCAAGAAAAACGAATAACTTTAGCGAAATTTCAATTTTTTTCCTCTTTTTTTCCCTTAATTTTCCTTATTTTATCGAGGTTTGTCCGAAAAAAGCAAGAAAAACGAATAATTTTAGCGAAATATCAATTTTTATTCTCTTTTATTCCCTTAATTTTCCTTATTTTATCGAGATTTGACCGAAAAAAGCAAGAAAAACGAATCATTTTAGCGAAATATCAATTTTTATCCTCTTTTTTTCCCTTAATTTTCCTTATTTTATCGATATTTGACCGAAAAAAGCAAGAAAAACGAATAATTTTAGCGAAATATCAATTTTTAACCTCGTTTTTTCCCTTAATTTTCCTCATTTTATCGAGATTTGACCTAAAAAAGCAAGAAAAACGAATAATTTTAGCGAAATTTCAATTTTTCTCCTCGTTTTTTCCCTTAATTATCCTCATTTTATCGAGATTTGACCGAAAAAAGCAAGAAAAACGAATAATTTTAGCGAAATTTCAATTTTTTTCCTCTTTTTTACCCTTAATTTTCCTTATTTTATCGAGATTTGACCGAAAAAAGCAAGAAAAACGGATAATTTTAGCGAAATTTCTATTTTTTTCCTCTTTTTTCCCTTAATTTTCCTTATTTTATCGAGATTTGACCGAAAAAAGCTAGAAAAACGAATAATTTTAGGGAAATTTCAATTTTTTTTCCTCTTTTTTTCCCTTAATTTTCCTTATTTTATCGAGATTTGACCGAAAAAAGCAAGAAAAACGAATAATTTTAGCGAAATTTCAATTTTTTTCCTCTTTTTTTCCCTTAATTTTCCTTATTTTATCGAGGTTTGTCCGAAAAACGCAAGAAAAACGAATAATTTTAGCGAAATATCAATTTTTATCCTCTTTTATTCCCTTAATTTTCCTTATTTTATCGAGATTTGACCGAAAAAAGCAAGAAAAACGAATAATTTTAGCGAAATTTCAATTTTTTTCCTCTTTTTTTCCCTTAATTTTCCTTATTTTATCAAGATTTGACCGAAAAAAAGCAAGAAAAACGAATAATTTTAGCGAATTTTCAATTTTTTTAGTCTTTTTTTCCCTTAATTTTCCACATTTTATCGGATTTGACCGAAAAAAGCAAGAAAAACGAATAATTTTAGCTAAATATCAATTTTTTTCTTCTTTTTTCCCTTGATTTTCCTTATTTATCGATATTTGACAGAAAAAAGCAAGAAAAACGAATAATTTTAGCTAAATATCAATTTTTTTCTTCTTTTTTCCCTTGATTTTCCTAATTTATCGATATTTGACAGAAAAAAGCGAGAAAAACGAATAATTTTAGCGAAATTTCTATTTATTTCCTCTTTTTTCCCTTAATTATCCTTATTTTATCGAGATTTGACCGAAAAAAGCAAGAAAAACGAATAATTTTAGCGAAATTTCTATTTTTTTCCTCTTTTTTTCCCTTAATTTTCCTTATTTTATCGAGATTTGACCGAAAAAAGCAAGAAAAACGAATAATTTGAGCTAAATTTCAATGTTTTTCCTCTTTTTTACCCTTAATTTTCCTTATTTTATCGATATTTGACCGAAAAAAGCAATAAAAACGAATAATTTTAGCGAAATTTCTATTTTTTTCCTCTTTTTTTCCCTTAATTTTCCTTATTTTATCGAGATTTGACCGAAAAAAGCAAGGAAAACGAATAATTTTAGCGAAATTTCAATTTTTTTTTGTCTTTTTTTCCCTTAATTTTCCACATTTTATCGAGATTTGACCGAAAAATGCAAGAAAAACGAATAATTTTAGCTAAATATCAATTTTTATTATCTTTTTTCCCTTGATTCTCCTTATTTTATCGATATTTGACCGAAAAAAGCAAGAAAAACGAATAATTTTAGCGTAATATCAATTTTTATCCTCGTTTTTTCCCTTAATTTTCCTCATTTTATCGAGATTTGACCGAAAAAAGCAAGAAAAACGAATAATTTTAGCGAAATTTCAATTTTTTTCCTCTTTTTTACCCTTAATTTTCCTTATTATATCGAGATTCGACCGAAAAAAGCAAGAAAAACGAATAATTTTAGCGAAATTTCTATTTTTTTCCTCTTTTTTCCCTTAATTTTCCTTATTTTATCGAGATTTGACCGAAAAAAGCAAGAAAAACGAATAATTTTAGCGAAATTTCAATTTTTTTCCTCTTTTTTTCCCTTAATTTTCCTTATTTTATCGAGATTTGACCGAAAAAAGCAAGAAAAACGAATAATTTGAGCGAAATTTCAATTTTTTTCCTCTTTTTTACCCTTAATTTTCCTTATTTTATCGATATTTGACCGAAAAAAGCAATAAAAACGAATAATTTTAGCGAAATTTCTATTTTTTTTCCTCTTTTTTTCCCTTAATTTTCCTTATTTTATCGAGATTTGACCGAAAAAAGCAAGAAAAACGAATAATTTTAGCGAAATTTCTATTTTTTTCCTCTTTTTTCCCTTAATTTTCCTTATTTTATCGAGATTTGACCGAAAAAAGCTAGAAAAACGAATAATTTTAGCGAAATTTCAATTTTTTTTCCTCTTTTTTTCCCTTAATTTTCCTTATTTTATCGAGGTTTGTCCGAAAAAAGCAAGAAAAACGAATAATTTTAGCAAAATATCAATTTTTATCCTCTTTTATTCCCTTAATTTTCCTTATTTTATCGAGATTTGACCAAAAAAAGCAAGAAAAACGAATAATTTAAGCGAAATATCAATTTTTATCCTCGTTTTTTCCCTTAATTTTCCTCATTTTATCGAGATTTGACCTAAAAAAGCAAGAAAAACTAATAATTTTAGCGAAATTTCAATTTTTTCCTCTTTTTTTCCCTTAATTTTCCTTATTTTATCGAGATTTGACTGAAAAAAGCAAGAAAAACGAATAATTTTAGCGAAATTTCTATTTTTTTCCTCTTTTTTTCCCTTAATTTTCCTTATTTTATCGAGATTTGACCGAAAAAAGCAAGAAAAACGAATAATTTGAGCGAAATTTCAATTTTTTTCCTCTTTTTTACACTTAATTTTCCTTATTTTATCAATATTTGACCGAAAAAAGCAAGAAAAACGAATAATTTTAGCGAAATTTCTATTTTTTTCCTCTTTTTTTCCCTTAATTTTCCTTATTTTATCGAGATTTGACCGAAAAAAGCAAGAAAAACGAATAATTTTAACAAAATTTCAATTTTTTTCCTCTTTTTTTCCCTTAATTTTCCTTATTTTATCGAGGTTTGTCCGAAAAAAGCAAGAAAAACGAATAATTTTAGCGAAATATCAATTTTTATCCTCTTTTATTCCCTTAATTTTCCTTATTTTATCGAGATTTGACCGAAAAAAGAATAATTTTAGCGAAATTTCAATTTTTTTCCTCTTTTTTTCCCTTAATTTTCCTTATTTTATCAAGATTTGACCGAAAAAGGCAAGAAAAACGAATAATTTTAGCGAATTTTCAATTTTTTTAGACTTTTTTTCCCTTAATTTTCCACATTTTATCGAGATTTGACCGAAAAAAGCAAAAAAAACGAATAATTTTAGCTAAATATCAATATTTATCTTCTTTTTTCCCTTGATTTTCCTTATTTTATCGATATTTGACCGAAAAAAGTAGAAAAACGAATAATTTTAGCGAAATATCAATTTTTATCCTCGTTTTTTCCCTTAATTTTCCACATTTTATCGAGATTTGACCGAAAAAAGCAAGAAAAACGAATAATTTTAGCGAAATTTCAATTTTTTTCCTCTTTTTTACCCTTAATTTTCCTTATTTTATCGAGATTTGACCGTAAAAAGCAAGAAAAACGAATAATTTTAGCGAAATTTCAATTTTTTTCCTCTTTTTTACCCTTAATTTTCCTTATTTTATCGAGATTTGACCGTAAAAAGCAAGAAAAACGAATAATTTTAGCGAAATTTCTATTTTTTTCCTCTTTTTTCCCTTAATTTTCCTTATTTTATCGAGATTTGACCGAAAAAAGCAAGAAAAACGAATAATTTTAGCGAAATATCAATTTTTATCCTCTTTTTTTCCCTTAATTTTCCTTATTTTATCGAGATTTGACCGAAAAAAGCAAGAAAAACGAATAATTTTAGCGAAATTTCAATTTTTTTCCTCTTTCTTACCCTTAATTTTCCTTATTTTATCGAGATCTGACCGAAAAAAGCAAGAAAAACGAATAATTTTAGCGAAATTTCAATTTTTTTTGTCTTTTTTTCCCTTAATTTTCCACATTTTATCGAGATTTGACCGAAAAAAAGCAAGAAAAACGAATAATTTTAGCGAAATATCAATTTTTATCCACTTTTTTCCCTTAATTTTCCTTATTTTATCGAGATTTGACAAAAAAAAGCAAGAAAAACGAATAATTTTAGCGAAATTTCTATTTTTTTCCTCTTTTTTTCCCTTAAGTTTCCTTATTTTATCGAGATTTGACCGAAAAAAGCAAGAAAAACGAATAATTTGAGCGAAATTTCAATTTTTTTCCTCTTTTTTACCCTTAATTTTCCTTATTTTATCGATATTTGACCGAAAAAAGCAATAAAAACGAATAATTTTAGCGAAATTTCTATTTTTTTCCTCTTTTTTTCCCTTAATTTTCCTTATTTTATCGAGATTTGACCGAAAAAAGCAAGAAAAACGAATAATTTTAGCGAAATTTCTATTTTTTTCCTCTTTTTTCCCTTAATTTTCCTTATTTTATCGCGATTTGACCGAAAAAAGCTAGAAAAACGAATAATTTTAGCGAAATTTCAATTTTTTTTCCTCTTTTTTTCCCTTAATTTTCCTTATTTTATCGAGGTTTGTCCGAAAAAAGCAAGAAAAACGAATAATTTTAGCAAAATATCATTTTTATCCTCTTTTATTCCCTTAATTTTCCTTATTTTATCGAGATTTGACCAAAAAAAGCAAGAAAAACGAATAATTTTAGCGAAATATCAATTTTTATCCCCTTTTTTTCCCTTAATTTTCCTTATTTTATCGATATTTGACCGAAAAAAGCAAGAAAAACGAATAATTTTAGCGAAATATCAATTTTTATCCTCGTTTTTTCCCTTAATTTTCCTCATTTTATCGAGATTTGACCTAAAAAAGCAAGAAAACGAATAATTTTAGCGAAATTTCAATTTTTTTCCTCTTTTTTTCCCTTAATTTTCCTTAAATTATCGAGATTTGACCGAAAAAAGCAAGAAAAACGAATAATTTTAGCGAAATTTCAATTTTTTTAGTCTTTTTTTCCCTTAATTTTCCACATTTTATCGAGATTTGACCGGAAAAAGCAAGAAAAACGAATAATTTTAGCCAAATATCAATTTTTATTATCTTTTTTCCCTTTATTTTCCTTATTTTATCGATATTTGACCGAAAAAAGCAAGAAAAACGAATAATTTTAGCGAAATATCAATTTTAATCCTCGATTTTTCCCTTAATTTTCCTCATTTCATCGAGATTTGACCGAAAAAAGCAAGAAAAAAGAATAATTTTAGCGAAATTTCATTTTTTTCCTCTTTTTTACCCTAAATTTTCCTTATTTTATCGAGATTTGACCGAAAAAAGCAAGAAAAACGAATAATTTTAGTGAAATTTCTATTTTTTTCCTCTTTTTTCCCTTAATTTTCCTTATTTTATCGAGATTTGACCGAAAAAAGCAAGAAAAACGAATAATTTTAGCGAAATTTCAATTTTTTTAGTCTTTTTTTCCCTTAATTTTCCACATTTTATCGAGATTTGACGAAAAAAGCAAGAAAAACGAATAATTTTAGCTAAATATCAATTTTTATCATCTTTTTTCCCTTGATTTTCCTTATTTTATCGATATTTGACCGAAAAAAGCAAGAAAAACGAATAATTTTAGCGAAATATCAATTTTTATCCTCGTTTTTTCCCTTAATTTTCCTCATTTTATCGAGATTTGACCGAAAAAAGTAAGAAAAACGAATAATTTTAGCGAAATTTCAATTTTTTTCCTCTTTTTTACCATTAATTTTCCTTATTTTATCGAGATTTGACCGAAAAAAGCAAGAAAAACGAATAATTTTAGCGAAATTTCTATTTTTTTCCTCTTTTTTACCCTTAATTTTCCTTATTTTATCGAGATCTGACCGAAAAAAGCAAGAAAAACGAATAATTTTAGCGAAATTTCAATTTTTTTTTGTCTTTTTTTCCCTTAATTTTCCACATTTTATCTAGATTTGACCGAAAAAAGCAAGAAAAACGAATAATTTTAGCGAAATATCAATTTTTATCCTCTTTTTTCCCTTAATTTTCCTTATTTTATCGAGATTTGACAAAAAAAAGCAAGAAAAACGAATAATTTTAGCGAAATTTCTATTTTTTTCCTCTTTTTTTCCCTTAAGTTTCCTTATTTTATCGAGATTTGACCGAAAAAAGCAAGAAAAACGAATAATTTGAGCGAAATTTCAATTTTTTTCCTCTTTTTTACCCTTAATTTTCCTTATTTTATCGATATTTGACCGAAAAAAGCAATAAAAACGAATAATTTTAGCGAAATTTCTATTTTTTTCCTCTTTTTTTCCCTTAATTTTCCTTATTTTATCGAGATTTGACCGAAAAAAGCAAGAAAAACGAATAATTTTAGCGAAATTTCTATTTTTTTCCTCTTTTTTCCCTTAATTTTCCTTATTTTATCGCGATTTGACCGAAAAAAGCTAGAAAAACGAATAATTTTAGCGAAATTTCAATTTTTTTTCCTCTTTTTTTCCCTTAATTTTCCTTATTTTATCGAGGTTTGTCCGAAAAAAGCAAGAAAAACGAATAATTTTAGCAAAATATCATTTTTATCCTCTTTTATTCCCTTAATTTTCCTTATTTTATCGAGATTTGACCAAAAAAAGCAAGAAAAACGAATAATTTTAGCGAAATATCAATTTTTATCCCCTTTTTTTCCCTTAATTTTCCTTATTTTATCGATATTTGACCGAAAAAAGCAAGAAAAACGAATAATTTTAGCGAAATATCAATTTTTATCCTCGTTTTTTCCCTTAATTTTCCTCATTTTATCGAGATTTGACCTAAAAAAGCAAGAAAAACGAATAATTTTAGCGAAATTTCAATTTTTTTCCTCTTTTTTTCCCTTAATTTTCCTTAAATTATCGAGATTTGACCGAAAAAAGCAAGAAAAACGAATAATTTTAGCGAAATTTCTATTTTTTTAGTCTTTTTTTCCCTTAATTTTCCACATTTTATCGAGATTTGACCGAAAAAAGCAAGAAAAACGAATAATTTTAGCTAAATATCAATTTTTATCATCTTTTTTCCCTTGATTTTCCTTATTTTATCGATATTTGACCGAAAAAAGCAAGAAAAACGAATAATTTTAGCGAAATATCAATTTTTATCCTCGTTTTTTCCCTTAATTTTCCTCATTTTATCGAGATTTGACCGAAAAAAGTAAGAAAAACGAATAATTTTAGCGAAATTTCAATTTTTTTCCTCTTTTTTACCATTAATTTTCCTTATTTTATCGAGATTTGACCGAAAAAAGCAAGAAAAACGAATAATTTTAGCGAAATTTCTATTTTTTTCCTCTTTTTTCCCTTAATTTTCCTTATTTTATCGAGATTTGACCGAAAAAAGCAAGAAAAACGAATAATTTTAGCGAAATTTCTATTTTTTTCCTCTTTTTCTCCCTTAATTTTCCTTATTTTATCGAGATTTGAGCGAAAAAAGCAAGAAAAACGAATAATTTGAGCGAAATTTCAATTTTTTTCCTCTTTTTTACCCTTAATTTTCCTTATTTTATCGAGATTTGACCGAAAAAAGCAAGAAAATCGAATAATTTTAGCGAAATTTCTATTTTTTTCCTCTTTTTTCCCTTAATTTTCCTTATTTTATCGAGATTTGACCGAAAAAAGCAAGAAAAACGAATAATTTTAGCGAAATTTCAATTTTTTTAGTCTTTTTTTCCCTTAATTTTCCTTATTTTATCGAGATTTGACATAAAAAAGCAAGAAAAACGAATAATTTTAGCGAAATTTCAATTTTTTTCCTCTTTTTTCCCTTAATTTCATTATTTTATAGAGATTTGACCGAAAAAAGCTAGAAAAACGAATAATTTTAGCGAAATTTCAATTTTTTTCCTCTTTTTTTCCCTTAATTTTCCTTATTTTATCAAAGTTTGTTCGAAAAAAGCAAGAAAAACGAATAATTTTAGCTAAATATCAATATTTTTCCTCTTTTTTACCCTTAATTTTCCTTATTTTATCGAGATTTGACATAAAAAAGCAAGAAAAACGAATAATTTTAGCGAAATTTCAATTTTTTTCCTCTTTTTTCCCTTAATTTTCCTTATTTTATCGAGATTTGACCGAAAAAAGCTAGAAAAACGAATAATTTTAGCGAAATTTAAATTTTTTTCCTCTTTTTTTCCCTTAATTTTCCTTATTTTATCGAGGTTTGTCCGAAAAAAATAAGAAAAACGAATAATTTTAGCGAAATATCAATTTTTATCCTCTTTTATTCCCTTAATTTTCCTTATTTTATCGAGATTTGACCGAAAAAAGCAAGAAAAACGAATAATTTTAGCGAAATATCAATTTTTATCCTCGTTTTTTCCCTTAATTTTCCTCATTTTATCGAGATTTGACCGAAAAAAAGCAAGAAAAACGAATAATTTTAGCGAAATTTCAATTTTTTTCCTCTTTTTTACCCTTAATTTTCCTTATTTTATCGAGATTTGACCGAAAAAAGCAAGAAAAACGAATAATTTTAGCGAAATTTCTATTTTTTTCCTCTTTTTTCCCTTAATTTTCCTTATTTTATCGAGATTTGACCGAAAAAAGCAAGAAATACGAATAATTTTAGCGAAATATCCATTTTTATCCTCTTTTTTTTCCCTTAATTTTCCTTATTTTATCGAGATTTGACCGAAAAAAGCAAGAAAAACGAATAATATTAGCGAAATTTCAATTTTTTTCCTCTTTTTTACCCTTAATATTCCTTATTTTATCGATATTTGACCGAAAAAAGCAAGAAAAACGAATAATTTTAGCGAAATTTCTATTATTTTCCTCTTTTTTCCCTTAATTTTCCTTATTTTATCGAGATTTGACCGAAAAAAGCTAGAAAAACGAATAATTTTAGCGAAATTTCAATTTTTTTTGTCTTTTTTTCCCTTAATTTTCCTTATTTTATCGAGATTTGACCAAAAAAAGCAAGAAAAACGAATAATTTTAGCGAAATATCAATTTTTATCCCCTTTTTTTCCCTTAATTTTCCTTATTTTATCGATATTTGACCGAAAAAAGCAAGAAAAACGAATAATTTTAGCGAAATATCAATTTTTATCCTCGTTTTTTCCCTTAATTTTCCTCATTTTATCGAGATTTGACCTAAAAAAGCAAGAAAAACGAATAATTTTAGCGAAATTTCAATTTTTTTCCTCTTTTTTTCCCTTAATTTTCCTTAAATTATCGAGATTTGACCGAAAAAAGCAAGAAAAACGAATAATTTTAGCGAAATTTCTATTTTTTTAGTCTTTTTTTCCCTTAATTTTCCACATTTTATCGAGATTTGACCGAAAAAAGCAAGAAAAACGAATAATTTTAGCTAAATATCAATTTTTATCATCTTTTTTCCCTTGATTTTCCTTATTTTATCGATATTTGACCGAAAAAAGCAAGAAAAACGAATAATTTTAGCGAAATATCAATTTTTATCCTCGTTTTTTCCCTTAATTTTCCTCATTTTATCGAGATTTGACCGAAAAAAGTAAGAAAAACGAATAATTTTAGCGAAATTTCAATTTTTTTCCTCTTTTTTACCATTAATTTTCCTTATTTTATCGAGATTTGACCGAAAAAAGCAAGAAAAACGAATAATTTTAGCGAAATTTCTATTTTTTTCCTCTTTTTTCCCTTAATTTTCCTTATTTTATCGAGATTTGACCGAAAAAAGCAAGAAAAACGAATAATTTTAGCGAAATTTCTATTTTTTTCCTCTTTTTCTCCCTTAATTTTCCTTATTTTATCGAGATTTGAGCGAAAAAAGCAAGAAAAACGAATAATTTGAGCGAAATTTCAATTTTTTTCCTCTTTTTTACCCTTAATTTTCCTTATTTTATCGAGATTTGACCGAAAAAAGCAAGAAAATCGAATAATTTTAGCGAAATTTCTATTTTTTTCCTCTTTTTTCCCTTAATTTTCCTTATTTTATCGAGATTTGACCGAAAAAAGCAAGAAAAACGAATAATTTTAGCGAAATTTCAATTTTTTTAGTCTTTTTTTCCCTTAATTTTCCTTATTTTATCGAGATTTGACATAAAAAAGCAAGAAAAACGAATAATTTTAGCGAAATTTCAATTTTTTTCCTCTTTTTTCCCTTAATTTCATTATTTTATAGAGATTTGACCGAAAAAAGCTAGAAAAACGAATAATTTTAGCGAAATTTCAATTTTTTTCCTCTTTTTTTCCCTTAATTTTCCTTATTTTATCAAAGTTTGTTCGAAAAAAGCAAGAAAAACGAATAATTTTAGCTAAATATCAATATTTTTCCTCTTTTTTACCCTTAATTTTCCTTATTTTATCGAGATTTGACATAAAAAAGCAAGAAAAACGAATAATTTTAGCGAAATTTCAATTTTTTTCCTCTTTTTTCCCTTAATTTTCCTTATTTTATCGAGATTTGACCGAAAAAAGCTAGAAAAACGAATAATTTTAGCGAAATTTAAATTTTTTTCCTCTTTTTTTCCCTTAATTTTCCTTATTTTATCGAGGTTTGTCCGAAAAAAATAAGAAAAACGAATAATTTTAGCGAAATATCAATTTTTATCCTCTTTTATTCCCTTAATTTTCCTTATTTTATCGAGATTTGACCGAAAAAAGCAAGAAAAACGAATAATTTTAGCGAAATATCAATTTTTATCCTCGTTTTTTCCCTTAATTTTCCTCATTTTATCGAGATTTGACCGAAAAAAAGCAAGAAAAACGAATAATTTTAGCGAAATTTCAATTTTTTTCCTCTTTTTTACCCTTAATTTTCCTTATTTTATCGAGATTTGACCGAAAAAAGCAAGAAAAACGAATAATTTTAGCGAAATTTCTATTTTTTTCCTCTTTTTTCCCTTAATTTTCCTTATTTTATCGAGATTTGACCGAAAAAAGCAAGAAATACGAATAATTTTAGCGAAATATCCATTTTTATCCTCTTTTTTTTCCCTTAATTTTCCTTATTTTATCGAGATTTGACCGAAAAAAGCAAGAAAAACGAATAATATTAGCGAAATTTCAATTTTTTTCCTCTTTTTTACCCTTAATATTCCTTATTTTATCGATATTTGACCGAAAAAAGCAAGAAAAACGAATAATTTTAGCGAAATTTCTATTATTTTCCTCTTTTTTCCCTTAATTTTCCTTATTTTATCGAGATTTGACCGAAAAAAGCTAGAAAAACGAATAATTTTAGCGAAATTTCAATTTTTTTTGTCTTTTTTTCCCTTAATTTTCCTTATTTTATCGAGGTTTGTCCGAAAAAAGCAAGAAAAACGAATAATTTTAGCGAAATATCAATTTTTATCCTCTTTTATTCCCTTAATTTTCCTTATTTTATCGAGATTTGACCGAAAAAAGCAAGAAAAACGAACAATTTTAGCGAAATTTCAAATTTTTTCCTCTTTTTTCCCTTAATTTTCCTTATTTTATCGATATTTGACCGAAAAAAGCAAGAAAAACGAATAATTTTAGCGAAATATCAATTTTTATCCTCGTTTTTTCCCTTAATTTTCCTCATTTTATCGAGATTTGACCGAAAAAAGCAAGAAAAACGAATAATTTTAGCGAAATTTCAATTTTTTTCCTCTTTTTTACCCTTAATTTTCCTTATTTTATCGAGATTTGACCGAAAAAAGCAAGAAAAACGAATAATTTTAGCGAAATTTCTATTTTTTTCCTCTTTTTTCCCTTAATTTTCCTTATTTTATCGAGATTTGACCGAAAAAAGCAAGAAAAACGAATAATTTTAGCGAAATTTCTATTTTTTTCCTCTTTTTTTCCCTTAATTTTCCTTATTTTATCGAGATTTGAGCGAAAAAAGCAAGAAAAACGAATAATTTGAGCGAAATTTCAATTTTTTTCCTCTTTTTTACCCTTAATTTTCCTTATTTTATCGAGATTTGACCGAAAAAAGCAAGAAAATCGAATAATTTTAGCGAAATTTCTATTTTTTTCCTCTTTTTTCCCTTAATTTTCCTTATTTTATCGAGATTTGACCGAAAAAAGCAAGAAAAACGAATAATTTTAGCGAAATTTCAATTTTTTTAGTCTTTTTTTCCCTTAATTTTCCTTATTTTATCGAGATTTGACATAAAAAAGCAAGAAAAACGAAAAATTTTAGCGAAATTTCAATTTTTTTCCTCTTTTTTCCCTTAATTTTCATTATTTTATCGAGATTTGACCGAAAAAAGCTAGAAAAACGAATAATTTTAGCGAAATTTCAATTTTTTTCCTCTTTTTTTCCCTTAATTTTCCTTATTTTATCAAAGTTTGTTCGAAAAAAGCAAGAAAAACGAACAATTTTAGCGAAATATCAATTTTTATCCTCTTTTATTCCCTTAATTTTCCTTATTTTATCGAGATTTGACCGAAAAAAGCAAGAAAAACGAATAATTTTAGCGAAATTTCAATTTTTTTCCTCTTTTTTTCCCTTAAATTTCCTTATTTTATCAAGATTTGACCGAAAAAAGCAAGAAAAACGAATAATTTTAGCGAAATTTCAATTTTTTTAGTCTTTTTTTCCCTTAATTTTCCACATTTTATCGAGATTTGACCGAAAAAAGCAAGAAAAACGAATAATTTTAGCTAAATATCAATTTTTATCATCTTTTTTCCCTTGATTTTCCTTATTTTATCGATATTTGACCGAAACAAGCAAGAAAAACGAATAATTTTAGCAAAATATCAATTTTTATCCTAGTTTTTTCCCTTAATTTTCCTCATTTTATCGAGATTTGACCGAAAAAAGCAAGAAAAATGAATAATTTTAGCGAAATTTCAATATTTTTCCTCTTTTTTACCCTTAATTTTCCTTATTTTATCGAGATTTGACCGAAAAATGCAAGAAAAACGAATAATTTTAGCGAAATTTCTATTTTTTCCTCTTTTTTCCCTTAATTTTCCTTATTTTATCGAGATTTGACCGAAAAAAGCAAGAAAAACGAATAATTTTAGCGAAATATCAATTTTTATCCTCTTTTTTTCCCTTAATTTTCATTATTTTATCGAGATTTGACATAAAAAAGCAAGAAAAACGGATAATTTTAGCGAAATTTCAATTTTTTTCCTCTTTTTTCCCTTAATTTTCCTTATTTTATCGAGATTTGACCGAAAAAATCTAGAAAAACGAATAATTTTAGCGAAATTTAAATTTTTTTCCTCTTTTTTTCCCTTAATTTTCCTTATTTTATCGAGGTTTGTCCGAAAAAAATAAGAAAAACGAATAATTTTAGCGAAATATCAATTCTTATCCTCTTTTATTCCCTTAATTTTCCTTATTTTATCGAGATTTGACCGAAAAAAGCAAGAAAAACGAATAATTTTAGCGAAATATCAATTTTTATCCTCGTTTTTTCCCTTAATTTTCCTCATTTTATCGAGATTTGACCGAAAAAAAGCAAGAAAAACGAATAATTTTTGCAAAATTTCAATTTTTTTCCTCTTTTTTACCCTTAATTTTCCTTATTTTATCGAGATTTGACCGAAAAAAGCAAGAAAAACGAATAATTTTAGCGAAATTTCTATTTTTTTCCTCTTTTTTCCCTTAATTTTCCTTATTTTATCGAGATTTGACCGAAAAAAGCAAGAAAAACGAATAATTTTAGCGAAATATCCATTTTTATCCTCTTTTTTTCCCTTAATTTTCCTTATTTTATCGAGATTTGACCGAAAATAGCAAGAAAAACGAATAATATTAGCGAAATTTCAATTTTTTTCCTCTTTTTTACCCTTAATTTTCCTTATTTTATCGATATTTGACCGAAAAAAGCAAGAAAAACGAATAATTTTAGCGAAATTTCTATTTTTTTCCTCTTTTTTCCCTTAATTTTC
The DNA here is from genome assembly GCA_947579665.1 of Sympetrum striolatum. Lineage (NCBI taxonomy): Eukaryota > Metazoa > Arthropoda > Insecta > Odonata > Libellulidae > Sympetrum > Sympetrum striolatum. Next base: position 63,856 of record CANPUZ010000284.1, read on the forward strand.
CTTATTTTATCGAGATTTGACCGAAAAAAGCTAGAAAAACGAATAATTTTAGCGAAATTTCAATTTTTTTTGTCTTTTTTTCCCTTAATTTTCCTTATTTTATCGAGGTTTGTCCGAAAAAAGCAAGAAAAACGAATAATTTTAGCGAAATATCAATTTTTATCCTCTTTTATTCCCTTAATTTTCCTTATTTTATCGAGATTTGACCGAAAAAAGCAAGAAAAACGAACAATTTTAGCGAAATTTCAAATTTTTTCCTCTTTTTTTCCCTTAATTTTCCTTATATAATCGAGATTTGACCAAAAGAAGCAAGAAAAACGAATAATTTTAGCGAAATTTCAAATTTTTTCCTCTTTTTTACCCTTAATTTTCCTTATTTTATCAAGATTTGACCGAAAAAGCAAGAAAAACGAATAATTTTAGCGAAATTTCAATTTTTTTCCTCTTTTTTCCCTAAATTTTCCTCATTTTATCGAGATTTGACCGAAAAAAGCAAGAAAAACGAATAATTTTAGCGAAATATCAATTTTTATCATCTTTTTCCCCTTGATTTTTCTTATTTTATCGAGATTTGACCGAAAAAAGCAAGAAAAACGAATAATTTTAGCGAAATATCAATTTTTATCCTCTTTTTTCCCTTAATTTTCCTTATTTTATCGATATTTGACCGAAAAAAGCAAGAAAAACGAATAATTTTAGCGAAATATCAATTTTTATCCTCGTTTTTTCCCTTAATTTTCCTCATTTTATCGAGATTTGACCGAAAAAAGCAAGAAAAACGAATAATTTTAGCGAAATTTCAATTTTTTTCCTCTTTTTTTCCCTTAATTTTCCTTATTTAATCGAGATTTGACCGAAAAAAGCAAGAAAAACGAATAATTTTAGCGAAATTTCAATTTTTTTCCTCTTTTTTACCCTTAATTTTCCTTATTTTATCGAGATTTGACCGAAAAAAGCAAGAAAAACGAATAATTTTAGCAAAATTTCTATTTTTTTCCTCTTTTTTCCCTTAATTTTCCTTATTTTATCGAGATTTGACCGAAAAAAGCTAGAAAAACGAATAATTTTAGCGAAATTTCAATTTTTTTCCTCTTTTTTTCCCTTAATTTTCCTTATTTTATCGAGGTTTGTCAGAAAAAAGCAAGAAAAACGAATAATTTTAGCGAAATATCAATTTTTATCCTCTTTTAATCCCTTAATTTTCCTTATTTTATCGAGATTTGACCGAAAAAAGCAAAAAAAAAGAATAATTTTAGCGAAATATCAATTTTTATCCTCTTTTTTTCCCTTAATTTTCCTTATTTTATCGATATTTGACCGAAAAAAGCAAGAAAAACGAATAATTTTAGCGAAATATCAATTTTTATCCTCGTTTTTTCCCTTAATTTTCCTCATTTTATCGAGATTTGACCTAAAAAAGCAAGAAAAACGAATAATTTTAGCGAAATTTCAATTTTTTTCCTCTTTTTTTCCCTTAATTTTCCTTATTTTATCGAGATTTGACCGAAAAAAGCAAGAAAAACGAATAATTTTAGCGAAATTTAAATTTTTTTTTGTCTTTTTTTCCCTTAATTTTCCACATTTTATCGAGATTTGACCGATAAAAGCAAGAAAAACGAATAATTTTAGCTAAATATCAATTTTTATTATCTTTTTTCCCTTGATTTTCCTTATTTTATCGATATTTGACCGAAAAAAGCAAGAAAAACGAATAATTTTAGCGAAATATCAATTTTTATCCTCGTTTTTTCCCTTAATTTTCCTCATTTTATCGAGATTTGACCGAAAAAAGCAAGAAAAACGAATAATTTTAGCGAAATTTCAATTTTTTTCCTATTTTTTACCCTTAATTTTCTTTATTTTATCGAGATTTGACCGAAAAAAGCAAGAAAAACGAATAATTTTAGCGAAATTTCTATTTTTTTCCTCTTTTTTCCCTTAATTTTCCTTATTTTATCGAGATTTGACCGAAAAAAGCAAGAAAAACGAATAATTATAGCGAAATTTCTATTTTTTTCCTCTTTTTTTCCCTTAATTTTCCTTATTTTATCGAGATTTGACCGAAAAAAGCAAGAAAAACGAATAATTTGAGCAAAATTTCAATTTTTTTTCCTCTTTTTTACCCTTAATTTTCCTTATTTTATCGAGATTTGACCGAAAAAAGCAAGAAAAACGAATAATTTTAGCGAAATATCAATTTTTATCCTCGTTTTTTCCCTTAATTTTCCTTATTTTATCGAGATTTGACCGAAAAAAGCAAGAAAAACGAATAATTTTAGCTAAATATCATTTTTATCATCCTTTTTCCCTTAATTTTCCTTATTTTATCGAGATTTGACCGAAAAAAGCAAGAAAAACGAATAGTTTTAGCGAAATATCAATTTTTATCCTCTTTTTTTCCCTTAATTTTCCTTATTTTATCGAGATTTGACCGAAAAAAGCAAGAAAAACGAATAATTTTAGCGAAATTTCTATTTTTTTCCTCTTTTTTTCCCTTAATATTCCTTATTTTATCGATATTTGACCGAAAAAAGCAAGAAAAACGAATAATTTTAGCGAAATATCAATTTTTATCCTCGTTTTTTCCCTTAATTTTCCTCATTTTATCGAGATTTGACCGAAAAAAGGAAGAAAAACGAATAATTTTAGCGAAATTTCTATATTTTTCCTCTTTTTTTCCCTTAATTTTCCTTATTTTATCGAGATCTGACCGAAAAAAGCAAGAAAAACGAATAATTTTAGCTTTATATCATTTTTATCATCTTTTTTCCCTTAATTTTCCTTATTTTATCGAGATTTGACCGAAAAAAGCAAGAAAAACGAATAATTTTAGCGAAATATCAATTTTTATCCTCTTTTTTTCCCTTAATTTTCCTTATTTTATCGAGATTTGACCGAAAAAAGGCAAGAAAAACGAATAATTTTAGCGAAATTTCTATTTTTTTCCTCTTTTTTTCCCTTAATTTTCCTTATTTTATCGAGATTTGACCGATAAAAGCAAGAAAAACGAATAATTTGAGCGAAATTTCAATTTTTTTCCTCTTTTTTACCCTTAATTTTCCTTATTTTATCGATATTTGACCGAAAAAAGCAAGAAAAACGAATAATTTTAGCGTAATTTCAATTTTTATCCTCGTTTTTTCCCTTAATTTTCCTTATTTTATCGAGATTTGACCGAAAAAAGCAAGAAAAACGAATAATTTTAGCGAAATTTCAATTTTTTTTTGTCTTTTTTTCCCTTAATTTTCCACATTTTATCGAGATTTGACCGAAAAAAGCAAGAAAAACGAATAATTTTAGCAAAATATCAATTTTTATCCTCTTTTTTCCCTTAATTTTCCTTATTTAATCGAGATTTGACCGAAAAAAGCAAGGAAAACGAATAATTTTAGCGAAATATCAATTTTTATCCTCGTTTTTTCCCTTAATTTTCCTCATTTTATCGAGATTTGACCGAAAAAAGCAAGAAAAACGAATAATTTTAGCGAAATTTCAATTTTTTTCCTCTTTTTTCCCTTAATTTTCCTTATTTTATCGAGATTTGACCGAAAAAAGCAAGAAAAACGAATAATTTTAGCGAAATTTCAATTTTTTTCCTCTTTTTTACCCTTAATTTTCCTTATTTTATCGAGATTTGACCGAAAAAAGCAAGAAAAACGAATAATTTTAGCGAAATTTCTATTTTTTTCCTCTTTTTTCCCTTAAATTTCCTTATTTTATCGAGATTTGACCAAAAAAAGCTAGCAAAACGAATAATTTTAGCGAAATTTCAATTTTTTTCCTCTTTTTTTCCCTTAATTTTCCTTATTTTATCGAGGTTTGTCCGAAAAAAGCAAGAAAAACGAATAATTTTAGCGAAATATCAATTTTTATCCTCTTTTATTCCCTTAATTTTCCTTATTTTATCGAGATTTGACCGAAAAAAGCAAGAAAAACGAATAATTTTAGCGAAATATCAATTTTTATCCTCTTTTTTTCCCTTAATTTTCCTTATTTTATCGATATTTGACCGAAAAAAGCAAGAAAAACGAATAATTTTAGCGAAATATCAATTTTTATGCTCGTTTTTTCCCTTAATTTTCCTCATTTTATCGAGATTTGACCTAAAAAAGCAAGAAAAACGAATAATTTTAGCGAAATTTCAATTTTTTTCCTCTTTTTTTCCCTTAATTTTCCTTATTTTATCGAGATTTGACCGAAAAAAGCAAGAAAAACGAATAATTTTAGCAAAATTTCAATTTTTTTTTGTCTTTTTTTCCCTTAATTTTCCACATTTTATCGAGATTTGACCGAAAAAAGCAAGAAAAACGAATAATTTTAGCTAAATATCAATTTTTATTATCTTTTTTCCCTTGATTTTCCTTATTTTATCGATATTTGACCGAAAAAAGCAAGAAAAACGAATAATTTTAGCGAAATATCAATTTTTATCCTCGTTTTTTCCATTAATTTTCCTCATTTTATCGAGATTTGACCGAAAAAAGCAAGAAAAACGAATAATTTTAGCGAAATTTCAATTTTTATGCTCGTTTTTTCCCTTAATTTTCCTCATTTTATCGAGATTTGACCTAAAAAAGCAAGAAAAACGAATAATTTTAGCGAAATTTCAATTTTTTTCCTCTTTTTTTCCCTTAATTTTCCTTATTTGATCGAGATTTGACCGAAAAAAGCAAGAAAAACGAATAATTTTAGCGAAATTTCAATTTTTTTTGTCTTTTTTTCCCTTAATTTTCCACATTTTATCGAGATTTGACCGAAAAAAGCAAGAAAAACGAATAATTTTAGCTAAATATCAATTTTTATTATCTTTTTTCCCTTGATTTTCCTTATTTTATCGATATTTGACCGAAAAAAGCAAGAAAAACGAATAATTTTAGCGAAATATCAATTTTTATCCTCGTTTTTTCCCTTAATTTTCCTCATTTTATCGAGATTTGACCGAAAAAAGCAAGAAAAACGAATAATTTTAGCGAAATTTCAATTTTTTTCCTCTTTTTTACCCTTAATTTTCCTTATTTTATCGAGATTTGACCGAAAAAAGCAAGAAAAACGAATAATTTGAGCGAAATTTCAATTTTTTTAGTCTTTTTTTTTCTTAATTTTCCTTATTTTATCGATATTTGACCGAAAAAAGCAAGAAAAACGAATAATTTTAGCGAAATATCAATTTTTATCCTCGTTTTTTCCCTTAATTTTCCTTATTTTATCGAGATTTGACCGAAAAAAGCAAGAAAAACGAATAATTTTAGCGAAATTTCAATTTTTTTTTGTCTTTTTTTCCCTTAATTTTCCACATTTTATCGAGATTTGACCGAAAAAAGCAAGAAAAACGAATAATTTTAGCTAAATATCATTTTTATCATCTTTTTTCCCTTAATTTTCCTTATTTTTTCGAGATTTGACCGAAAAAAGCAAGAAAAACGAATAATTTTAGCGAAATTTCAATTTTTTTAGTCTTTTTTTCCCTTAATTTTCCTTATTTTATCTATATTTGACCGAAAAAAGCAAGAAAAACGAATAATTTTAGCGAAATATCAATTTTTATCCTCGTTTTTTTCCCTTAATTTTCCTTATTTTATCGAGATTTGACCGAAAAAAGCAAGAAAAACGAATAATTTTAGCGAAATTTCTATTTTTTTCCTCTTTTTTTCCCTTAATTTTCCTTATTTTATCGAGATTTGACCGAAAAAAGCAAGAAAAACGAATAATTTTAGCGAAATTTCTATTTTTTTCCTCTTTTTTTCCCTTAATATTCCTTATTTTATCGATATTTGACCAAAACAAGCAAGAAAAACGAATAATTTTAGCTTAATATCATTTTTATCATCTTTTTTCCCTTAATTTTCCTTATTTTATCGAGATTTGACCGAAAAAAGGCAAGAAAAACGAATAATTTTAGCGAAATTTCTATTTTTTTCCTCTTTTTTTCCCATAATTTTCCTTATTTTATCGAGATTTGACCGAAAAAAGCAAGAAAAACGAATAATTTGAGCGAAATTTCAATTTTTTTCCTCTTTTTTACCCTTAATTTTCCTTATTTTATCGATATTTGACCGAAAAAAGCAAGAAAAACGAATAATTTTAGCGAAATATCAATTTTTATCCTCTTTTTTCCCTTAATTTTCCTTATTTTATCGAGATTTGACCGAAAAAAGCAAGGAAAACGAATAATTTTAGCGAAATTTCAATTTTTTTAGTCTTTTTTTCCCTTAATTTTCCTTATTTTATCGATATTTGACCGAAAAAAGCAAGAAAAACGAATAATTTTAGCGAAATATCAATTTTTATCCTCGTTTTTTCCCTTAATTTTCCTCATTTTATCGAGATTTGACCGAAAAAAGCAAGAAAAACGAATAATTTTAGCGAAATTTCAATTTTTTTCCTCTTTTTTCCCTTAATTTTCCTTATTTTATCGAGATTTGACCGAAAAAAGCAAGAAAAACGAATAATTTTAGCGAAATTTCAATTTTTTTCCTCTTTTTTACCCTTAATTTTCCTTATTTTATCGAGATTTGACCGAAAAAAGCAAGAAAAACGAATAATTTTAGCGAAATTTCTATTTTTTCCTCTTTTTTCCCTTAAATTTCCTTATTTTATCGAGATTTGACCAAAAAAAGCTAGCAAAACGAATAATTTTAGCGAAATTTCAATTTTTTTCCTCTTTTTTTCCCATAATTTTCCTTATTTTATCGAGGTTTGTCCGAAAAAAGCAAGAAAAACGAATAATTTTAGCGAAATATCAATTTTTATCCTCTTTTATTCCCTTAATTTTCCTTATTTTATCGAGATTTGACCGAAAAAAGCAAGAAAAACGAATTATTTTAGCGAAATATCAATTTTTATCCTCTTTTTATCCCTTAATTTTCCTTATTTTATCGATATTTGACCGAAAAAAGCAAGAAAAACGAATAATTTTAGCGAAATATCAATTTTTATGCTCTTTTTTTCCCTTAATTTTCCTCATTTTATCGAGATTTGACCTAAAAAAGCAAGAAAAACGAATAATTTTACCGAAATTTCAATTTTTTTCCTCTTTTTTTCCCTTAATTTTCCTTATTTTATCGAGATTTGACCGAAAAAAGCAAGAAAAACGAATAATTTTAGCGAAATTTCAATTTTTTTTTGTCTTTTTTTCCCTTAATTTTCCACATTTTATCGAGATTTGACCGAAAAAAGCAAGAAAAACGAATAATTTTAGCTAAATATCAATTTTTATTATCTTTTTTCCCTTGATTTTCCTTATTTTATCGATATTTGACCGAAAAAAGCAAGAAAAACGAATAATTTTAGCGAAATATCAATTTTTATCCTCGTTTTTTCCCTTAATTTTCCTCATTTTATCGAGATTTGACCGAAAAAAGCAAGAAAAACGAATAATTTTAGCGAAATTTCAATTTTTATGCTCGTTTTTTCCCTTAATTTTCCTCATTTTATCGAGATTTGACCTAAAAAAGCAAGAAAAACGAATAATTTTAGCGAAATTTCAATTTTTTTCCTCTTTTTTTCCCTTAATTTTCCTTAATTTATCGAGATTTGACCGAAAAAAGCAAGAAAAACGAATAATTTTAGCTAAATATCAATTTTTATTATCTTTTTTCCCTTGATTTTCCTTATTTTATCGATATTTGACCGAAAAAAGCAAGAAAAACGAATAATTTTAGCGAAATATCAATTTTTATCCTCGTTTTTTCCCTTAATTTTCCTCATTTTATCGAGATTTGACCGAAAAAAACAAGAAAAAACGAATAATTTTAGCGAAATTTTAATTTTTTTCCTCTTTTTTACCCTTAATTTTCCTTATTTTATCGAGATTTGACCGAAAAAAGCAAGAAAAACGAATAATTTTAGCGAAATTTCTATTTTTTTCCTCTTTTTTCCCTTAATTTTCCTTATTTTATCGAGATTTGACCGAAAAAAGCAAGAAAAACGAATAATTTTAGCGAAATATCAATTTTTATCATCTTTTTTCCCTTGATTTTCCTTATTTAACGAGATTAGACCGAAAAAAGCAAGAAAAACGAATAATTTTAGCGAAATATCAATTTTTATCCTCTTTTTTCCCTTTATTTTCCTTATTTTATCGAGATTTGAACGAAAAAAGCAAGAAAAACGAATAATTTTAGCGAAATTTAAATTTTTTTCCTCTTTTTTTCCTTCATTCTCCTCATTTAACGAGATTTGATCGAGAAAAGCAAGAAAAATGAATAATTTTATCGAAATATCAATTTTTATCCTCTTTTTTTCCCTTAATTTTCCTTATTTTATCGAGATATCACCGAAAAAAGCAAAAAAACGAATAAATTTAGCGAAATTTCAATTTTTTTCCTCTTTTTTTTTCCCATAATTTTCCTTATTTTATCGAGATCTGACCGAAAAAAGCAAGAAAAACGAATAATTTTAGCGAAATTTCAATTTTTTTCCTCTTTTTTTCCTTCATTCTCCTCATTTAACGAGATTTGACCGAAAAAAGCAAGAAAAACGAATAATTTTATCGAAATATCAATGTTTATCCTCTTTTTTTTTCTTAATTTTCCTTATTTTATCGAGATCTGACCGAAAAAAGCAAGAAAAACGAATAATTTTAGCGAAATTTCAATTTTTCTCCTTTTTTTTCCCTTAATTTTCGTAATTTTATCGAGATTTGACCGAAAAAAGCAAGAAAAACGAATAATTTTAGCGAAATATCAATTTTTATCCTCTTTTTTCCCTTAATTTTCCTTATTTTATCGAGATTTGACCGAAAAAAGCAAGAAAAACGAATAATTTTAGCGAAATTTCAATTTTTTTCCTCTATTTTTCTCTTAATTTTCCTTATTTTATCGAGATTTGACCGAAAAAAGCAAGAAAAACATATAATTTTTGCGAAATTTCAATTTTTTTCCTCTTTATTCCTTCATTCTCCTCATTTAACGAGATTTGATCGAGAAAAGCAAGAAAAATGAATAATTTTATCGAAATATCAATTTTTATCCTCTTTTTTTCCCATAATTTTCCTTATTTTATCGAGATATCGCCGAAAAAATCAAGAAAAACGAATAATTTTAGCGAAATTTCAATTTTTTTCCTCTTTTTTTTCCCTTAATTTTCCTTATTTTATCGAGATTTGACCGATAAAAGCAAGAAAAACGAATAATTTTAGCGAAATTTCAATTTTTTTCCTCTTTTTTTCCTTCATTCTCCTCATTTAACGAGATTTGACCGATAAAAGCAAGAAAAACGAATAATTTTATCGAAATATCAATGTTTATCCTCTATTTTTTTCCTAAATTTTCCTTATTTTATCGAGATTTGACCGAAAAAAGCAAGAAAAACGAATAACTTTAGCGAAATTTCAATTTTTTCCTCTTTCCTTCCCTTAATTTTCCTTATTCTATCGAGATTTAACCGAAAAAAGCAAGAAAAATGGATAATTTTAGCAAAATTTCAATTTTTTTCCTCTTTATTCCCCTTAATTTCCCTTATTTTATCGAGATTTGACCGAAAAAAGCAAGAAAAACGAATAATTTTAGCGAAATTTCAATTTTTTTCCTCTTTTTTTCCTTCATTCTCCTCATTTAACGAGATTTGACCGAAAAAAGCAAGAAAAACGAATAATTTTAGCGAAATTTCAATTTTTTCCCTCTTTTTTTCCCTTAATTTTCCTTATTTTATCGAGATTTGACCGAAAAAAGCAAGAAAAACGAATTATTTTAGCGAAATTTCAATTTTTTTCCTCTTTTTTTCCCTTAATTTTCCTTATTTTATGGAGATTTGACCAAAAAAAGCAAGAAAAACGAATAATTTTAGCGAAATTTCAATTTTTTTCCCTTAATTTTCCTAATTTTATCGAGATTTGACCGAAAAAAGCAAGAAAAACGAATAATTTTAGCGAAATTTCAATTTTTTTCCTCTTTTTTTCCCTTAATTTTCCTTATTTTATCGAGATTTGACCGAAAAAAGCAAGAAAAACGAATAATTTTATCGAAATATCAATGTTTATCCTCATTTTTTTCCTTAATTTTCCTTATTTTATCGAGATCTGACCAAAAGAAGCAAGAAAAACGAATAATTTTAGCGAAATTTCAATTTTTTTATTTTTTTTCCCTTAATTTTCCTAATTTTATCGAGATTCGACCGAAAAAAGCAAGAAAAACGAATAATTTTAGCGAAATATCAATTTATATCCTCTTTTTTCCCTTAATTTTCCTTATTTTATCGAGATTTGACCGAAAAAAGCATGAAAAACGAATAATATTAGCGAAATTTCAATTTTTTCCTCTTTTTTTCTGTTAATTTTCCTTATTTTATCGAGATTTGACCGAAAAAAGCAAGAAAAACGAAAAATTTTAGCGAAATTTCAATTTTTTTCACCTTTTTTTCCCTTAATTTTCCTTACTTTATTGAGATTTAACCGAAAAATAAAGAAAAACGAATAATTTTAGCGAAATTTCAATTTTCTACATCTTTTTTTCCCTTAATTTTCCTTATTTTATCGAGATTTGACCGAAAAAAGCAAGAAAAACGAATAATATTAACGAAATTACAGTTTTTTTCCTCTTTTATTCCTTCATTCTCCTCATTTAACGAGATTTGACCGAAAAAAGCAAGTAAAACGAATAATTTTCGCGGAATATCAATTTTTATCCTCTTTTTTCCCTTAATTTTCCTTATTTTATCGAGATTTCACCGAAAAAAGCAAGAAAAACGAATAATGTTAGCGATATTTCAATTTGTTTCCTCTTTTTTTCTCTTAATTTTCCTTATTTTATCGAGATTTGACTGAAAAAAGCAAGAAAAACGAATAATTTTAGCGAAATTTCAATTTTTTTCCTCTTTTTTCCCTTAATTTTCCTTATTTTATCGAGATTTTACCGAAAAAAGCAAGAAAAACGAATGATTTTAGCGAAATTTCAATTTTTTTCCTCTTTTTTTCCCTTAATTTTCCTTATTTTATCGAGATCTGACCGAAAAAAGCAAGAAAAACGAATAATTTTAGCGAAATTTCAATTTTTTTATTTTTTTTTCCCTTAATTTTCCTAAATTTATCGAGATTTGACCGAAAAAAGCAAGAAAAACGAATAATTTTAGCGAAATATCAATTTTTATCCCCTTTTTTCCTTAATTTTCCTTATTTTATCGAGATTTGACCGAAAAAAGCATGAAAAACGAATAATATTAGCGAAATTTCAATTTTTTCCTCTTTTTTTCTGTTAATTTTCCTTATTTTATCGAGATTTGACCGAAAAAAGCAAGAAAAACGAATAATTTTAGCGAAATTTCAATTTTTTTCATCTTTTTTTCCCTTAATATTCCTTACTTTATTGAGATTTGACCGCAAAAAGCAAGAAAAACGAATAACTTTAGCGAAATTTCAATTTTTTCCTCTTTCTTTCCCTTAATTTTCTTTATTTTATCGAGATTTCACCGAAAAAAGCAAGAAAAATGGATGATTTTAGTAAAATTTCAATTTTTTTCCTCTTTATTCCCCTTAATTTCCCTTATTTTATCGAGATTTGACCAAAAAAAGCAAGAAAAACCAATAATTTTATCGAAATATCAATTTTTATCCTCTTTTTTCCCTTAATTTTCCTTATATTATCGAGATTTGACCGAAAAAAGCAAGAAAAACGAATAATTTTAGCGAAATTTCTATTTTTTCCCTCTTTTTTTCCCTTAATTTTCCTTATTTTATCGAGATTTGATCGAAAAAAGCAAGAAAAACAAGTAATTATAGCGAAATTTCAATTTTTTTCATCTTTTTTCCCTTAATTTTCCTTATTTTATCGAGAATTGACCGAAAAACGCAAGAAAAACGAATAATTTTAGCGCAATTTCAATTTCTTTCCTCATTTTTTCCTTCATTCTCCTCATTTAACGAGATTTGACCGAAAAAGCAAGAAAAACGAATAATTTTATCGAAATATCAATTTTAATCCTCTTTTTTTCCCTTAATTTTCCTTATTTTATCCAGATTTGACCGAAAAAAGTAAGAAAAACGAATTATTTTAGCGAAATTTCAATTTTTTTTCCTCTTTTTTTCCCTTAATTTTCCTATTTTATGGAGATTTGACCAAAAAAAGCAAGAAAAACGAATAATTTTAGCGAAATTTCAATTTTTTTCCCTTAATTTTCCTAATTTTATCGAGATTTGACCGAAAAAGGAAGAAAAACGAATAATTTTAGCGAAATTTCAATTTTTTTCCTCTTTTTTTTCCCTTAATTTTCCTTATTTTATCGAGATTTGAACGAAAAAAGCAAGAAAAACGAATAATTTTAGCGAAATTTTAATTTTTCCTCTTTTTTTTACCTTAATTTTCCTTATTTTATCGAGATTTGACGGAAAATAGCAAGAAAAAACGAATAATTTTAGCGAAATTTCAATTTTTTTC